>JAURVB010003409.1:0-198039 GCA_033002965.1 Piper betle
CCAACCGATTGCCCCCCACCCCCTTCTTTCTTCTAGATTTATTTCATAATATTGACACGAGTCGGGAGCGAGTCAATTTTTAATTACAAAACTACCCCACACCTAAACTCACCTCCCGGTGGGTAGACGGAGACGGTGGTTTCAGCAACCGGGTGGCGGGCAGCGGATTTCGGCCACTCCCCGGCCGTGCAGCAATTGGTGTGCTGTGACGACCGACCTTCCGGCGGGACACAGACGGCAGCGGGAAATAGATGAAGCCTCTCGTCACCCCTGTTTTCTGGGTAATATGGGGCCGGTGACAACAACGCCGGAGTGGCAATGTGCGGCGAGGAAGCGGCCGTCGGAGCGGTCGGAGGGGGAATAGGCAAGGTCGGCGAGGGCGGCGGGGCGGGGGGGTTGGGAGAGGGACTGATCATCGTGGAGGGAGATGGAGGCGGAGGCACGAAACAGACGAACTGGCTCCCCTCTGGCCGTCGAAGGATAGCGGGCGGCCGATTTTGGGGAGCCCCCGACCGTGCAACGCTTGGCTTGTGCGGTGGGGGACTGCGTACGGCGGACGGCTTTTGAACTAAGAGGATGGAGGGCCGGCAGCCGTCGGCCACCCCTCAGCTATGCACCGTGCGGCGCGGCGACCCAACGGCTGGAAACAGAGCAGCCGCCTCCCGACTGTGCAACGCTTGGCTTGTGCGGCGGCGGACTGCGTGCAGCGGCGGACGGTGTGCGACGGCGGACGGCTTTCCAACTAAGAGGATGGAGGGCAGGCAGCCGTCGGCCACCCCTCTGCTGTGCACCGTACGGCGCAACGACCCAGCGGCTCGAAACAGGGCAGCCGCCCCAGACCGTGCAACACTTGGCTTGTGCGGCGGCGGACTGCGTGCGGCGGCGGACTGCGTGCAGCGGCGGACGGTGCGTGACGGCGGACGGCTTTCAGACTAAGAGGTTGGAGGGCCGGCAGCCGTCGGAGACCCCTCGGCTGTGCACCGTGCGGCGCGGCGACCCAATGTCTAGAAACAGAGCAGCCGCCCCCGACCGTGCAAAGCTTGGCTTGTGCAGCGGCGGACGGTGCGCGACGGCGGACTTCTTTCCGACTAAGATGATGGAGGACCGGCAGCCGTCGGCCACCCCTCGGCTGTGCACCGTGCGGCGCGGCGACCCAACTGCCAGAAACAGAGCAGCCGCCACCGCTTCACCCCATTTCCTCCCCGCTTCCTCTTCTCTCTGGCTGCCGGCGATTCGTGACGCAAGCTGACGGCTTTCCGACGAATGGAATGTCAGCTCGGCGGACGTCGGTGACCACTCGGCCGTGCAGCGTCCGGCGCGGCGACCCAACGGCCGGAAATTTGGATTTCGACCGCCTCCCGCTTCCTCTTCTCTGACCGTCGACGTTTCTTCAACCCAGCCCGATGGCAAGCCGATGTAGGGGATGGAGGGCCGGTGGCCGTCGGCGACCCCTCGGCCGTGCAGCGTCCGGCGCCGGCGCGGTGAGCTGCTGGCGGGAATGGCGGGAACAGCACCAGGGACTCCCGCTTCCCTGTTTTCGTTTATTTACTAGGTTTGATTGCAGCCGTTGGATTGAATCCAACGGCTGCAATCAAACTGCAGCACAGCCAAGTTAGCTGTGCTGCAGTACACCAACATTAAACCGTATATATATATATATATATATATATATATATATATATATATATATATATATATATATATATATATATCGTTGCTCGGTTACAAATTGTTGCAATTTTTTTTCTTCCATGCAATAAAAATGTATATTATATCTTTTCATAACAAAATAATGTATTTTATACATTTCCTGAACTAACATAGTTATTATTAATTTTTTGTATTTTGGCCGAAAAAAATTGCACAAGTATTTTAAAAGTAGTGTATGGAATAATTTCTGTGATAACTACTATCTACATCTTCGTTCTCTTACTTTGGTTGCACTGGTATCATCATAAATTGTTAATAATTTATATATGACTGATAAAATGAGTGGATATCAATAAACATATATGCAACATATTTTTAATCTATTTCAATTTCTATTGAGATTTATAGCTCTCTCTCATGCATCATTGTGAAGAGCTCATAAGCTTGCCTGGTTTTTTTAAGCACTAAAGTTTATTTCTTATTTCTAAATAACTTGACCTTAGCAAGCTGAAAGGTCTGACTATATTAAATTCGAGTCCATTTTCACCTCCTTCCGCTACAAAGGTCAAGTTACCAAATATCTAAATTACCCAAAAAAACAGTCCCCTTAATTATAGTATTTGATTAGAAGCAAATTTTTTTTTAAAAAAAGGTTTAACATATAACAATAAAAATCATGTAATGTCAGAAAAATTATGAAAAAAAACATGCACAATTAACCTAAATCATTTATCTGAAACTAATGCTATTCTGATTACATAAAAATGGTTTATAAAAGAAACTACTATTACCGTAGATTAATCTTTCAATGAGCTGCCTAGCACACGCATATGACCACCTCTGTTTTTCAATACAGCCAGAAATGAAAGGGGAAGCATCTTCCTTCAGAACATAAAAATCAGGATCCTGAACACAAAATTTTATATAAAATCAAGTTCCCACAAAGGTAAGGAGATACAGTAACTTTCCTAAGATTCTCAAGAAAAATCATTCAATATAGAAAATAGAAAGTTCTTTAAATAATGTGCACAATGTGCATCCAAGGTTAAGAAAATGAAGAAACTGACATTTCAAAATCAAATGGTTAATTAAAGAAGAATTACATCTGAAAGTCCAAAATTAGCAAGACGAGGACAGCTCATTAATCAATTCTTAAATATAAGAATCGTCAACATGACTTTGGACAAATGTTTCCTATCTATTCTACAACATAAATTTTGCTGCAACTATTATCACCACTACTCTTCAATCAAACAAGTTAATCATCGTTAAAGGTATCTTGCAAAGGCACAGAATATGGAGATATGAAATCGATAATCAATAATTTATGTACACCTCATTTCAATGACTATGGACCTCAAAAAATGCCAATTTTCCTATTTAAAAGATGCAAGCAAGGCCTTCATAACCCTAGTTTTTATTCTTAAATGAAGCACATGAAAGACGGAAAAATCATGCATAAAAGTAATTATAAAAACTAGCGCCTATTTGGATCTCATTGCCAATTCCCTTAAATGATTCGGACATATCCACAAAACAGCAAATGACATCCTATGTAATTCTCAATAAACATAAGAGAGGGCTAATGTTCTTCAATCATTTCATATAAATGATTCGGACATATCCACAAAACAGCAAATGACATCCTATGTAATTCTCAATAAACATAAGAGAGGGCTAATGTTCTTCAATCATTTCATATAAATGATTCGGACATATCCACAAAACAGCAAATGACATCCTATGTAATTCTCAATAAACATAAGAGAGGGCTAATGTTAAGAAGAAGAAGAAGAAGAAGTTGGATATTTGTTAATAATTAACTGATGATAAAAGATATTACTCGTCTCAATGGATGATCCTTGGGAAGAACGCTGCCATAAGACTCCGCAAGTCGAAAAGTGAATAAATCGCTTATCGACAGACAACTGAAAAAACAAAAGTAAATATAAAGCAAACTCACCACAGGGCGCGCATCAATGAAGTTGTTGTAAATGGTGTCCAAAGTGTAATTTTTTCAATAAACCACTACAAGTTTTTCAGCATAGATTGCTTCTGAATAGTAGTGCCGAATTAATTCAATGCACTCTCACAAATAAAATCCTACATTAAGTCCAAATAAACACACTTTAGGTCTCACAATTCAAAGAACGAGGAGTGGATTGTCATACACAAAACCAGTTTAAGCATTTAACCATGCATCAATTTGCACAAGCGACCCAGCACTCATTAGCAAATTAAAAAAAACAGAAAGGCCAATATAATTTCACTTTATTTCACATTTAAAATTTCCGATGAGAAGATCGTTCCACAATTAAACAATTCAATTGTTAAGCATACATATCTCCAATAATCTTACTTCAGAATTGATTCAACGTTCATTTAGGAACGAAATCAAACAATAAGAAAGATATAACTCCACTTTATATCTCATATTTCAATGTTCTGAGCCGTGAATGGAAGATCCTTCCACATTAAACCGGTTTAACTGCTCAATGTTGAGATATTCCCTCCCATGAGAAAGCGTTCAGTCACATTGAAAGTCGTGAAGACATGAAGATAAACCAAGAGGTACGACGAATTCGATGAGAATTTGTGGAATACGTGAAGAGACTCATTAGTGAGGATTCCAATGCTCAAGAAGTAGTGTTTGGAGTTGACTCTTCATTTCCAAATGGTATTCATATCTCTAGTCTATAAATATGTGATTAGAGGTATGTATCTGATATGCTTTTCCTTTGGGGAAGTTCCATGGAGTGTTTACCTTTAGGGGAGACTTGAGGGATTACAGATCTAGACATGGTCACTATTGGTAGTGCATGTGGGAGAAAGTGAAATTGTTTGTTGTGAGGTGAAGATATAACTTTGGGTTCTTCGACAAGATCAACAGTGGTTAATTTCATTTCTTTCTCTACCTTTGTCTGTGGATTGTAATTGGGAGTAGTGTTACTCTTTTGGTTGTAATTGGGAGTAGTGTTACTCTTTTGGTTCTTCGACAAGATCAATAGTGGATTATAATTGGGAGTAGTGTTATTCTTTTGGTTCTTCGACAAGATCAATAGTGGTTAATTTCTTTTCTTTCTCTACCTTTGTCTATGGATTGTAATTGGGAGTAGTGTTACTCTTTTGGGTGGAGTTTTTTACATTTGGATAGAGCTTCTACTTTTATTGGGGTGAAGTTTTTCACACTTTGGTAGAATTTTATTTTCTACATATAACGGGGAGTGGTTTCACTCACAAAGGGAGAGTTTGGAGAAGTTTTTCATCAACTTAAGTTGAAGTGGGGTCGTAATCCAGGGTGTGAGATTGATCCATTTTTTCATTTGAGGTGTAGGTTAGTTTTCTCAATTTCTCAAGAATTGTATCTTTCAGATTTTGTTATTGATCTAATTTAGGTTAAGAGAGTTTTCTCAAATTTTATGTCGATACTTGATTATAAGAGATTTCTTAATCAAAATTGATCGAGTAGGTTGGTTTTCTTCTCTAAATTGAGAGGAAAGTTTTAATCTATTTTTATTGTGGGTGTCTCTTATTCATTTCATCGAGCAGGGGAAATATTTTTTTGGCTTATGTTCGCTGGAGTGCATATTTCCCAACACTCGAGCATACACCACTCCAATTATTGTATCCAGAATTGATTTAATGCACGTTTACCAACGAAATCAAACAGCAAGACAGTATAATTCCACTTTATATCTCACATTTCAAACTTCTTACTCATTGACCGGGGAAATCGATCTACAGTTAACCCCGTTCAATTGGGGAAGCATACACCACTTCAATAATCTTTACGTCAGAATCGATTCAACGCGAACGAAATAAGAAAAATAAGACAGTATGATTCCACTTAATATCCCATAATTCAAAGTTCCGAACAAGGAAATGGAGATCATCCCACATTAATCCAGATAAACAATTTAAGCATCCACCACTCCAATTAATCAAACCTTAGAATCATCTCAACGCTCATTTACGAGCAAAATCAAACGCTAAGACGGTCGAATTCAAGATGTTTATCTCACGTTTCGAAGTTAGTATTCATCCAGACCTACCACATTCGCTCGCTCCCAATCTAACCGAAACCACCAGCAAACGACAGCAAGATCAGAAGTCCGAGAAAAGCGGAAGAGCTTACGAGATCGGCCATCTTGATGAGGCCCCTCAAGGCGGGGAATCGTGCTTGATGTTGAGGCGGTGCAATTGGATGCGGCCGTCCCAGGGGAGGCCTCCCCCGGCGCCGGCGGGCGGCTCGAGCAGGCGCTTGATCTTGTCGACGGCGACGATCCTGTGGGGGGTGTCGGCGAGGAGCTTCTCGCAGAGGTGGAAGCCGATGAAGCCGCCGGCTCCGATCATGCAGATGGTCGTGATGGGGTTGCCTTCCAGATCTGGGTGGGTCGCCGTCGCCGTCGCCGTCGCCATCGCCATCGCCGGTTTTTGCGGCGGAGCTAGGCGAGTGTTTTGGCGTATATAAAACAAAATCAAATGAGTTTTCTACAAACAAAAATTTTAAAATTCCGGATTAATTACCATTTTATTTAAATGGAAAAACTTATATTAATTATGGCTCATTTGTATATCTTATAAGGAGCCACACATTTAATTTGAAGTTTTTCTTATAAATGTTACAAAATAATATATATATATATATATATATATATATATATATATATTAAAAATAGGCTACACTGGTAGGAGGTTGCTAAAATTTGACTTTTTTAATATTAATATTATCTACTTTTAAATTTTCAAATGATATACAAGTTAATAAATATTTTGAAATTAAATTTTATTATAATTATTTTAAGAAGTCAGACAAAAGATTAAAAGTATTATCATATTGTCTTCAATATTTATAATCTTACTTATTACCTATAATTTATTTATTTACATAATTTTAAAATAATGAGATTCAATAAATTATTCAAAATAAAAGGTATAAATTATATAAATTATTTATTAAGCATAGTTCGTGCATGTAAAACCCATTAAAAAAAAGGTTGCATGATACTCTACCATTGTTAAAAGATACTTGTAGAGAATATTAATTCATCATTCGAATAGATAGACAATGTTCACTTCAAGAGAACTATACAAGAGAGCGGATGCGTGTTAACTTGCCTTGTTAACCGTTGATCCCGATTTAATAGTTATTGTGAGACAATTAATTATAGCCTTCTAGTCGCCCAAAGACTTATAACACTGTCACTACCTCGACTGGGTTAGGAAGTAAACCCCACAACCCAAAGTGGTGAAGAACAAATAGAATTTGTACCGTGGTACCGATCACTAAAAATAAAAAAAGGCATGTCGAAGGAAAAGATGCGAAAAAAAGAGTGTCAGGTTACAAAAGTGCGTCTTCCATCGTTGGAACGGGTTTGGTTAAATTTTTTTAATTTTTTGAGGTGTTAATTGAACGAGCCGAATCGAATTTAAGTATACTAAAATATATTTATTTATGTTTGAGTTAAAATTGAATACTAAAAAATTCAGTCTATTTATGTGTATTCTGTATTCTAAACTTCTAAGTTGAGTTTAGGCTTGTTTGTTCGAACTCGGACGCGAGGTGAATCGAGTCGAACACCCAGTCCCTCGGTATCCACAACCGTCCAAGTGACCATTTCGGCACGACGGGTAGTCGGATCTGAATCCGTTCAACTTCCGCGGACAATCCGGCTCGTTCGATTCTTTTCTAGATTTCCGTCTTCCCCGCTCCCACCGGCGACGTTGACGACGGCGAGATCTCCACCGTCGGCGATGCCGCCCCGATCGGACTCTTCCCTGAAGCTCTCCTTCGATCTCCTCCCTCCGGAGACGGGGACGACGAGATCTTCTTCTCCGACCCCGCCCGCGCCGACCCGTCTGGCGCGGACGCCGCCAAGAAGGCCGGGCGGAGGAAGAGGCAGAACAAGAGCTCCAGGAGGAAGATCATGGCGGAGGCGGCGGCGGATCCGGCAAAGGAGGAGCCGCGGGTGGAGCGCTTGAACGGGGTTGCCGCGGCGTCGGAGGACTCGGTGCGGGAATCGGAGGTTTTGAGTGGGTTTCGCGGGAGTTGCGCGTCGGGGGTGGAGTTGAGGCAGAGGGCGGTGAATGGGTGCTCGAACAGCGGCGGCGGGGTGGGCGATGGGGAGAAGGATGGCTCGGTTGGGCCTTCGAGCTCGTCGGGAAACCGGCGGCCGGAGGCGAACGGGCCTGCTAGATCGGAGACGGCGGGATCGTTGGATTGGAACCGGCTGATGGAAGAGACTTCCAATGGTTGGTAGAAATTTCAGAACAGTTCACAATCTTATTGTGGTAGATAGTGATGTTTAAACTATTCCTTCGGAAATCTAGTTAACATTTTTGTGCAAATTATAGATTCATGACTCGATTGGATATTGCTTTGTGCGAATTTGTGAAAATATGTTTGTGGTGTTTGGGGTGGTTTGGTTGTGTGCAATATTGTACCCTGACGCAGTGTTTGGAAATTTCGTAATGTGCAAAAGAGGGGAAGATCGTAGAGCAAGAACATGGATCAAAGCAAGTCCGGAATGATTTGGGCTTCCATGTTATAGTGTACGATTGTGTAGAAATGGCATAATGGAATTTTTTTTGTCCACCCTTCCTTATGATAAGGTGGAAGGGGAAGAAGAATATGAAGATGTTTTGTGGTGTTTAGTGAATTTTCGTTCATTGAGTAACTTTTGGGAGTAAGAGGAGAAGGTAATGTCATTGTTGGATTAAGTTAGAGGAAAAAGGAGAGGTATCAGAAGGTAGTGGATAATTAATTAAAAATAAAAAGTTGTTTGAATATCTGTTGCCTGAGAATTGAAGGGAACGGAGACATGATGTATGCTTCTCATTGATGGAAGCTGAATGGAACAACTATGCATGGATTGATCATGGCAACCTTTGAAATGACGGGTGCACTTTTGTTATGAAAATTTTTGGGGGTAATGGATATTCTAGTATATGCACTTCCAAACTAATCTGCCGTTCATATTCGTTGATGTCTTTCGATGTGTCTTTATCTTCCATGTGAAGTTGAGCTAGGATCGTATGGTTTTCACATTGAATAAGTTACATTGCAGACATTCCTCCAGGCAAAAAGATTACCCTGGAATTACTTTATGGGGGAGATATATGCTGGGAATTCGCTTGCGGACAACAACATCTATTGGAAATGAGAAAAATAGGCAAAGGGTCTATAATACGATGTTTCATGTGCCATGGAGATGTGAACTGGTAAATCCTTATTTTCTAGTTTGTTTGCATGAAACTGATGCACACATTCAGTGTTGGTGAGAAATCTTGGATTGTAGTCATTTGTTAGTTGACGGCACCATGGACATTGGTCCAGTGTTTGGTTTTACTTAATTTAAGTATTATCAATACGGTTTGTGCTTTGCATATTATTTAAGTTAATTGCATGTACATTACATAATATTTGCAAATTTTTCTTGTCTTATGCTGTTAATTTCATTGCAGCTTATTGATGTCGGCTTCTTTGTATGTTTGGATTCCTTCTTGTCACTGCTTACAATTATGCCAGCTAGAATTGCAATGACATTATGGAGGTTTTTGAGATGCAGGTATGATATTTGCAAGAACTAAAATGTGCACAATACTTGTGCAACAAGCAGGTTTTTGAGATGACATGGGTTGCCATTTTGTGCTGGCCTTGGCAATGATTTTTTTAGTCCTGGCTATCTGAATTATTTCTCATGAAGTCACTTTCCGGATGACAGATAAAAAAATCAGGGTTATTTTTTACTTGAATAGAACCTCTAGATAGTGTGATGAGATATGCAATCTGTTGAAGGTTCTATTCCACTAAAAATTGTGACAAAAACAACAAGACAAATAATCATTTGTTAGCAAAAAATGCATCTGTGGCCTGTGCATTTTGTTTCGCATGTTGGCTATGATCATGTTCGTGAAAGAATATGGATTTTATGATAATAAATGGCATTTGGGAAAACTAACTTCTGTCATGGTATAAGCTCTATATGACTCTTTGCCATTGAGTAGAGGAGACTATTCCAAGTAACTAGTTGAATTTTATGCGGAATATAATCTGTTGTTGTTTGTGGCAAAAGATAAATTCGTAGAAAATAGATCTTTAATTCCTTCTATGGTTTCTATCAGATAAATGCAACATTTTCTTTGTAGTTTGGGTAGCCTTGTTGTTAGGTTGATATTTTTTTGTGTTCGATTGATGAATGTGAAGGTAACAGTATTTGTGTGACAGGCAGTTCCACAGACCTTCTGCAGCTGAACTGTCTGATTTTGGCTGCTTTGTCGTATTGTCTTGTGGAATTGCTCTTTTGCAGAAAATAGGTAGTCTAGAATACTTGATCTATTATTAACTCCTATTTTATAGTTAATTTACTAATTATCCCTTTTTTCATCTGTCAGATATTAGTTTCATTTATCATATCATTCGAGGCCAAGGGACCATCAAACTTTATGTGGTGTACAATGTATTGGAGGTACGGCAAATGGAAGTTTTATTGTTCAATGTATTAATAGATTAATTGCGTACTTTATTTGTGTGGTCATTTATTTAATGCAGATATTAGATAAACTCTGCCAGTCTTTTGGTGGGGATGTTTTGCAAGTTTTGTTCAATTCAGCAGATGGGCTTGCAAGTTGTTTGCCAGAAAATATGAAGTTCCAACTATTGAGATTCATTCTTGACCAAACAATAGCTGTTGTTGCCTTCAATATCCTTTTAATGATTGCTAGATTTCTTTTGCTTTGTCGGTTTCATCACTCTTCATTTTCCCTCTTTTTTTATCCTCTTGAGAACTGTATAAGTACTTAACTATCCTATACTTTGTCATTCCTGCATTCTCCTAGCTGAAGCGATTACCTTGTCTACCTGCATTGTCGCTCGTAACAATGCACTCATGGCTCTTCTGGTTTCTAATAACTTTTCTGAGATTAAAAGTAATGTATTCAAACGCCTGAGCAAGGACAATATTCATAGCATTGCATACAGTGGTGAGTATGTATGTTTTAGGTGTACCGCCATTTTCTTTTAAGTTTGTCAATACTATAAAAATGTTCAAGCCATCCTAACATAAGAGTCACTATTGGAACTTCAGATACAGTGGAGAGGTTCCACATTACAGCATTTTTGTTATTTGTTCTGGCCCAGAACATTCTTGAAGCCGAGGGACCCTGGTTTTGGAGTTTTTTGACAGTAAGTTTGTCATATTATTATATAATTTGATTTCCAACAAGTGCATACTTTGTGTGGATATTTTTTTATGTGGCAGAATGCTCTTCTAGTGTACATGTGTGAGGTTCTTGTAGATGTACTTAAGCATTCGTTCCTTGCAAAATTTAATGAAATCAAGCCTGCAACTTATTCAGAGTTTCTTGGTTTTGGAGTTTTTTGACAGTAAGTTTGTCATATTATTATATAATTTGATTTCCAACAAGTGTATACTTTGTGTGGATATTTTTTTATGTGGCAGAATGCTCTTCTAGTGTACATGTGTGAGGTTCTTGTAGATGTACTTAAGCATTCGTTCCTTGCAAAATTTAATGAAATCAAACCTCCAACTTATTCAGAGTTTCTTGAAGCGCTCTGCAAGCAGGTATGTTCCCGTGTTTATTTATATCATTGTATGTTACCACTGTTTACATTTTGCTGCTTTGAGATTGTACTTTTTGTTCTATGGTGAATCATTATATGTTTCTTTTCTGATTGTTTTTTTTTCAACGCTTACCATGATAATGTAATATGTACTTGATCATGGGGCAATGAGCTTAGATTTGTTTCCCCTTTTATTATATCATATTGCAGACACTGAACATTGATTCAGAGAATGGCCGCAATGTACTTAGCTTCGTACCTATTGCTCCTGCTTGTGTGGTAGGTTTTTTAACCCTACATCTTAGTCTTAAGTTCTTAATGCCTTCTCTATGAATATTTTGTTGCAAATTATCTTTTTTTATTTTGTTTTATTTTTTATGTTTCCATTGATAAATGAAGTAACGTTCCTCATCCTTGCTAATTTTAGGTCATTCGAGTTTTAACTCCTATTTATGCTGCACATCTCCCTTATGGACCATTTCCTTGGAGGTTATTTTGGATTATTCTATTGTCAGGCCTTACCTATTTCATGGTTGCCATTCTCAAGATCATGGTTGGATTGGGTGTCCATCTTCATGCCAAATGGTATGTTAACAGACGTGAAAAGAGAAAACATCACTTTGACTGAGTAGAATTCTGCATAATTATTGAGTATTATATACTGAAAAACTTGGTACGAAAAGCTATTTATAAGAAACCGTGCAAGTCCATCGCTGAAGTTGTACGTGCAGAGTGGTCGCTCAATGTTAAGATTCCGGCAATGTTGTATACAAGTTGAGGTCATACAAACACAAGTAAAGGAGGGCAGGAGCCTTGCACAGTTGTGTTTTGCATGCTTAATATCATATACATCACCATCCAATCTGATGTATATATTTTTTGACAAAAATTTCTTAATGTCTTATGAATGCTTAATTTCTAGGCTTGATTGAGATTAAGTCAAACTCTAAGATTTTACTATAACTTAATATCAAAACCAATGTCATCGTAAAATTCCGTTTTCATTACACTAGTAATTATAATTTTATAAAGAGAATTTAGCACTCCCGTGAGTGTTACACCTGACATTTTCAATGTCCGTGCAACCTCTGAAGTACTTACTCTTTATGCAATGCGACGGGCCTCAGTGTAAGGACACTTCAGAGGCCCGTCAAATTGCATTTTCAAAAGGGCTCCATTACTTGATAACATCAAACTTACGTGCATCATTACCCATTGAGATTTTAAAGCGGGTACTTGTATTGCGGGTTGATGCATTTCATTTACAATACCCCAAGTTGCAAAGGCTTGGCAAAAAATAGCACTTTAGGCCGTAATTGTGCTTAAATCATTTTGGTGGTTCCATATTTTGGAAAACATATGAATAGAATCGAAACCTCGTAAAAGGAACATTTATGATTCATATAAATTACTGAACAAAAATGTAGAATTTGTTGAAGTTCCAAAGATAAATGGTTGGATTAATCAACTTGTCGTGAAGTATATATTTCGAGCAAGTTATGAACCTCAAAATTGGAGCAACAAAATTAGTTACAACTTAATGATATTTGTGAAACACAAAGAAAAAAGGGAACACTATATATATGTGTACCCCCTCCCTAGGTCGCTTGTGCCTATTTGCAATCATTATTTAACTTTAAGGTCCGTTTAATTGGTCTCAACTATGAAATCGTATGAAAATAATGTAAAATCATGGTGAAGGAAATTTCATGGTATTTAGCTAGCCGGAAATTTTATGAAGGAAAGTTCAATTTTTTTCTCGAATGAGACTTGTATAAATTATTTTTTGAGTAAAAATAAAATTCCTTCACTTTCTTGTATCTGGCGGTAGGAAAAGAAAAAGGGGAATTCCGCTTATAATTAATTGCTAGCACAATCAGATTAAAAAAGAAGATAGTTTTCTAAACATTTGTGTAGATTAGATTATTATATATTGATAAAAATTTATCAGAACATTAGTATGAAAATTTGAGCCTTGTCCAAAATTATAATTGGGCACTTAAGTAGCTCAACTCTTTAATATTTATCAAAGTCAAACTCATATCCATTTTAGACGTGAGATTATTTTCTACAATTTATTAATTAGAATATTTAAAATGATTAAGTTTATTTTTTAATAATTAGATTTTTAGAGGTGTCACTACCCATCTTCTTGAAAACTCTTGTAATTTCTAAGGTGTTTATTTTGAAAGAAGAAACTGAAAACTTAATCTCCAAATGCCACTCGCTTAGAAGCTTATTCTTACACTCCTATAGAATGATAATTTTTTTGACCTTATGTATTCAGTTTCAGAATTCGATATTTTGCATGACCGAATTGTCAACATTTTGAACAAGAGATCAACATGATTCACTTTTAAGTACCTTATAAGTTCAAAGCAATACGAAATAATGGTTCCCAAATTCTTTCTTATATATTTCACATAAGGGCCGCGCCTACTTAATAGTACGCACTGCTTAATTGTTTATCCATGCGATGGACAATTAAATTGTCTGAAACTATTGTTTGTAATATTATTTGGCAGATATTTTAAAACATATTACAGATCTCATATGAAATGAAAATGGAAAAACACCATAAATCTATATATAATTGCAGATGAATAACACACACACACACACACTCTCTCTCTCTCTTAGAGATTAAAAACTCATTTTGAAATCAAATAATTATTTTTTAAGGGTACTTTTACTTTAAAATATTATCAATTTATTAGGATACTTTTAATATAAGATTTGTCCCATCCTTCAATGATTAAGGGCATTTAATTTTATTAAGCTGCATGAAAAGCACTTTGTTTACTTCAATTTTTCAAACGTGTAGCTCTTTGGAATTAAACTTGAATGAAAATTGAGTTTGCGGTCAAACTTGAGACAACGAGTTAATATTTTTAAGATAAATTGCAATAAATTTTTTGCACCCATAATATTTGTACATCAACATGCTTCTTCTTCTTTCATTAGAAAAAAAACTTATTTTAATTCATGTAAAAATCTCATTTTTAATTAGTTAATGTAATTTCATGAAGAGAATTTGCATGTTCTAAGAATCTATTTCCCGGAGACAAACGCAAAAGGGCAATTCTGTCAAAATATTACCCTCCGCTTCCCATTTCAAAATTCCCTCCAAAACTCATAACAAAATTAGAAGTGGGTGTTGGTGGGTCAAACATTAGACAAGACATTATCCATATCCATTTACTTAATCTCGAGTAAAAAATTAATCGTATAGGGTCAAAATTTTTCTGTTAAGTCAATCATGGTCAGACACAGTAAAAAATCAGATAATATAAAAAAATATTTTCATCTCATATTTTTTATTATCTAATTATTTTTTTCATTATAAATATTATTTTTTCTTATAAACAACTGATATCTTATGTAACGAACCGCCTTAGCTGACCAGGATAAATATACAAATTGCAAGCACATGCATCATAAGATGATAAATGTCTTTAAGAATTTATAAATCATAAAATAAATCATGTTATATTAAAAATAACATGCAACAATAACAAAAGATAAACTAATTATGCAAATGCAAAGTCCTGTAGACTCCAATTTATTTCTCATAGTCATAATTATAACTTAAATAATTTAAAGAAGAAGTCTAATTTTATTCATCAATTTTTCAAACCTGGGTTGATAAAGGACCACCAACCAGACTCTTAAGTATCAGTCTGAAACTGCTCACTTGCGGTCACAAAACCATATTAGTGATAAAACCATGAAGTAGTGTAATTACATGAAATAAGTCAATATATTTCATACCATTATTTATCAAATCTTTAGTAATTATGAGCCTATGTAGAGCTCCAATTATGCCGGGAGGGGTGGCCGCCCCATAGAGCTACAAGCCAATATATGCGCACACACGCTATATGGCCCATGACCCGTAGTTACCGAATTTGTCATTGACTTACTCTTTCAGTATCACAAGTGCATAATGAGTCATCTTACCATTGTGCCCCGTCACCCCTTTCGCCATGAAGGCAGATATTTTATTTTTCAAATAATTTCAAAGGTGCGGCCCTGTGTCGGACTGATTTAATTCGTTGACCCCAGTTGCGCTTGGCGCATGGTGGTTAAATCTGGGCTCAAGCCAACTAGGGCTGCCAAAGAGGAATATACAATATTTCAAGTAGTTATACAGACCTCAATCGCAATACAGCTGAATTGATGCGCGAGCAACAAAAGTGGACTCCAGTCTAAGGAAAAAAACTAAATTAGATCCTACTCAACAAGATCTAAATGAACGCTATAAACGAGACATGAAATAATATCGCACACCAAGGAAAAATAATGAATTTATAAAAGTTAATTAATAATTTACAATATTTACAATATTTATAAATATTGTGAGATCCCTCAACTTAGTCCCACATCTAATACCTACTCTGTTAAGATTCTCTTTATAAGTGAGAATGAACTATAAATTTTTAACTTGGTTACCACTTTTGAAGAAATGACTTGGGCCCATTACATTGCACTTTAGGTTGGGTTGGTATCAGAGCATCCTGGTTCTATATTAGATGGTGGGCTGGGCTAGGAACAGTGGCTAGGTTGTCGATCACGGGTTAAAAAAGGTCATGGGTTGGGGCTAGTAATAGCCTAAGTATAGGAGTTTTAGGGACGAAATTTCCTAAATGTGGGTGGATTGTGAGATCTCTCAACTTAGTCCCACATTTAATACCTATTAGGCTGAAATCCTGTTTATAAGTGGGAATTGACTATATATCTTTAACTTGGTTAACTATTTTTGATGAAATGACTTAGGCCCATTACATTGCACTTTGGGGTGGATCGTTACAAATCGTGAAATCTCTTCCATGGATTATATTTTTTTGAGCCCGTTGTCCAGAAGAAAGCGCTGCAGTTCACTAACCTAGTCCAGGGGGAGGATTCAGTTCGGGAGTATGCTAAGAAGTTTTTACCTGAAAAGGCCAGAGCTGACAAATTTTATATGGGATTCAAGCCTGAATTGAGGAGTAAGAATGCTTTGATACCATTTATAACGACCCAGCCCAATCAACTCTACCTACACTTTCATGCTCAAATACCTAAGTCATCCCTCAAATTGGTTAAGCTTCAATCAATTACTGTGTTTGTGGACGACATTCTGGTCTATTCAAATAATGAGGAGCATGTGAAACACCTATCCATTGCTCTTCAAGTTCTAAAGGATAATCAACTATTCGCTAAGCTCTCAAGGTGTGACTTCTCGTTGAAGGTGGTAAACTTCCTCGGTCATATTATCTCAAAGGCCGGAGGTACAGTGGATCCATCCAAAGTAAAAGTGGTCATTGAGTAGCCACAACCTAAGTTAGTCACCAATATCAGAAGTTTTCTTAGTTTAGTGGGCTACAACAGGAAATTCATTAAAGATTTTTCCTTAGTAGCATTGCCAATGACCAAGCTCACAAGGAAGGAAGCCAAGTTTGAATGAAATACTAAGTGTGAGAAGAGTTTTTAAAAAAGAGTCTAACTACTGCACCAGTCTTGACCTTGCCAAATGAGAATGAAAGATTTGTAGTCTTCAGTGATGCGTCTTTATTAGGTTTAGGATGCGTCCTTATGCAAGGAGGCAAAGTGGTAGCCTATGCCTCTTATCAATTGAAGATTTACGAACAAAATTATGCAACTCATGACTTGGAATTGGCAGTAGTTGCTTTTGCCTCCTGAAGATTTGGAGACACTACCTGTATAGAGCCTAGTTTGAAGTCTTCACTAATCATAAGAGTTTGAAGTATATCTTCACCTAGAATGACCTTAACCTTCGACAGAGGCGGTGGATAAAATATTTAAAAGAATACGACTTTAAACTTTTATACCATCTAAGGAAGGTGAATATTGTAGTAGACGCATAGATTTGGAAGGGCAAGGTGAGCAAGGGTTAGCAACTAGCTAAACTTTGGGCTATGTCGGCATGAGTGGTGGCCATCAACCATGTGGAGTAATTAACAGGGTTTCAAATGACTTGGTTGATCGTGTTAAGTTAGCACAAATGGATGATGAGGAGCTGAATGAAATGATGGAAAGAATTTCTGACATCATAGGTGATTCAAATAGTGTAATTAAATTTAGAGGGTGATTGTGTGTACCCAAGGAAGATATACTGAGGCAGAATATCTTAGAGGTGGCTCATAGCTCAAAGTTCTCGATACACCCTGGAGTTACTAAAATGTATCAAGATTTAAAGCAAACCTACTGGTGGATTAGAATGAAGAAGGATATTATGGATTTTGTCTCCAAGTGTCAAACTTGCCAACGCATCAAAGCCCAACATTAACTACCCGGTGGACTATTGCAGCCTTTAGAAATACCTACCTGGAAATAGGAGTACGTCACTTGTGATGTGGACCAACTAACTAAGGCAGGTCACTTCATCCCCGTGAAATCAATGAGGATGGCAGAATACCTAGCAAGATTGTATATTGATAACATTGTGAAGTTGCATGGGATTTTAAAGGAGATAATCTCTGACCGAGAACCCCTATTTACCTCATATTTTTGGGAAGCTTTCCAAAAAGCCATGGGACACATATCAAGTTGAATACAACATACCATCCCCAAATTGACGGTCAAGAGAGAGGACTATTTAAACTTTGGAAAATTTTCTAAGAGCTTGCATCCTTGACCGGGAGAAGATTGGAAACAACACTTAGCCTTGGCAGAATTCACGTATAATAACTCTTACCAAGCTAGTATAGGGATAGCACTATTTGAAGCCTTATATGGTAGGCCTTGCAAGTCTCCATCATGCTAGTTAGAGTCTACTGAAGCAGTTATAGTTAAGCCCGAGATGGTGAGGGAAGCAACTGAAAAGGTCAACCTCATTCAACAAAGGCTTAAGGAACTCAGGATCGACATAAGAGTTATGCTGATACTCGAAGGAGGGACCTAGGGTTCCAAGTTAGGGAGCTTGTATACCTAAAGACATCTCCTACGAAGGGGGTGATTAGATTTAGAACATTGGGAAAGTTGAAGCCAAGATTCATAGGACCGTTCCTAATCCTGGAACGAGTTGGAACTTGTGCATATAGATTAGCATTGCCACCAAGCTTAGTTGGAGTGCATAATATTTTCCATGTGTCAATGCTAAAGAAATATGTGTCAATGCTTAGTTGGAGTGCATAATATTTTCTATGTTTTAACCTACAAGGAAAGGCCAATTTGCATCGTGGCAAGAGAAATAAAGACATTCGAGAACAAGAAAATTCCCTTGGTAAAAATAATGTAAAAGAATCAGGGGTCAGAGGAATCAATGCTTAGTGGGAGCGCATAATGTTTTCCATGTTTTAACCTACAAGGAAAGGCCGATTCACATATTGGTAAGAGAAATAAAGACACTAAAGAATAAGAAAATTCCTTTGGTAAAAATATTGTAGAAGAATCAGGGTCAGAGGAAGCAGCATGGGAGACTTTGGAAGAAATGTTAAAAAAATACCCTAGCCTATTTGTGGAATAATGTTATTGTAATTTGTACTAGCACAATTAGATGAAGAAGGTATAAAATAAATAAACAAATAAATTTTATCTCATCTAAGTTCAATGTCATTTACAAGTCTACCTATAACTAGATAATTAGTTAACAAATTGGTCTATCCCTACCAATACTAAGGAAATAATTAATCATAATTATTCTTTTAGCCATTATAATATTTTTCGGGATAAAAATTCATGTAAAACCCAGGTCTAAAGTTTTAAATATATATATATATATATATATATATATATATATTTTAGAGATATGAAGATAGTTAGTTGAGATTATTATTCATATATCTTAGATATGGATAGGAAGGTTCGGAAGTTGGAGGATTTTATAGATTAATTAGAGATGATCGTGGGAAGGGGTTTGGACGTTAGGTAGGCTATCGTCGGCGTCGTTTCTCTCCTCACCTACTTCATTGTTGCTGTCTTCATTTTCTTCTTTATTCCTCCATACTTCTTCATTCATTTTCCTCCTTCCATCAAGTTGCATATCACCTTTTTCGTTGTTTTTGGTCTTGTTCTTTTTTAATTTTAATTATTAGTTGAGATTGTTGTTTTTTTTCTAAGATTTCATGATTCATATTATATATAAATTAATATGAGTACTATATTAAATATTGATTACGGTAATCTTATTTTATTTATTACATTTATCTTTGATAAATTGGTAATATCTAATTATAATATAATTAATTATTACTAGCCATCAGGTTTGTCGGCCTCTAGATCTTCATAATTATAAAAATTAAAAATAAATCAACTAACTAGTTTGTATAGTTTGGTTTGTGTTTTAGTCTAGGTAGAATTCAGAGGTTTAATTTGGAAATAATAAAATAATTAATGAAATATAATATCTCATTTAAATTAATTATTGTGATATTAGTTGCTTTATTATATTATATATATAGTACAACCATTATATTGGTATCAAACTTTTAAAATGTTATTTAATATATACGGTATTAGTTTTGTATCGTGATAAATTAATTTTAGTAAATGTATAATTTTTTTAAATTTTTATTTTTGACCAAATTATTAGTCTCCATTATATTATATTATATGGGTATCAAACTTTTAAAATATTATTTGACAAATAAGGCATTAGTTTTGTATCATGTTAATTTGTCAACTTATAATTATTTTTTTTATGAGAATGATAGATTAATAGATTGATAAATGAATCATTAATTGACTTTCATTATTTTTCCTTAGTGTGTGATTATTTTATGTCGCATTCGTATCGTTTAGATTTTGATAATTTAGTTTATGCCTCACCACATAATAATTTATTAATTTGGTGAAAAATAAAAATAATAATTTATACATTTACTAAAATCATTTTCATGGCAAAGACTAATTATAAGTCAATAAATTAATACGGTACAAAACTAATAATTTTTTTATTAAATAACATTTTAAAAGTTTGATACCTATATAATGGTTGTATTATATATATAATACAATGAAACAATAATATCACAATAATTAATTTAGGCTTAATTTAAACTGACACATTATATTTAATTAATTATCATATTATTCTCAAAAGATTTGCCCTTATCTATATATGCATGATTATCTCTAAGTAAGCATCCTCGTATCTCAAGTAAATATTCTCGTACATCTTATCTCTCACAAATGAAAAAATTTTAGCTCCGCACGGGAGCGACGCTGGTGGAGACGCCGTGCGACTCCACCGTCGATTCACGGGGACGTGCGTCTCCACCCGCGTCGCTCCTGGGCGGAGCTAAATGTGGTGCCTCACAAATAAATATACGTTGTACCCCCGTTACAACCCCCCGCGTGATATCATTTCCTTCCCATTCTACCCGACCTCGCTCATCCATCCTCGCCGCTGCCGCAGCCGCAGCCGCAGCCGCCATCATGGCCGATCTCGGCCGGAATCGACAGTCCCAGCCGAGGTTGTTCGGCCTGCACTCGTTCATGGAGCCCGGGTGCGCGAAGATCGACTTCGGCGGCGCGTTCCGCGACAACGTCCGGACCTTCCTCTCCAACTTCGCGACGGAGGGGGCGAGCTCCGCCGACAAGATGGCAACCTGGGTCACTTTCCTCACCGATGAGAAGTCCGGCCGACGCCTCCCCTCTACACCGTGGAGGAGCAAGTCTGCAAATCGCTTAACCCCTTTTGCGACTACTGCTCCTGCACCGGTATGGCTAACTTCCCAGTTCGTTCTTGATCGGTGGAGGGCTTTCGCGATGCATGCTTAGGGTTGCAGACTTTTTTGATTCTTCGATTTCTGATTGTGGAATTTGCTGTTTTAGGGTTTTCGGGATGCATGTTTTAGGGATGCATGCATAGGGTTTTAGAGATGCATGTTTTAGGGTTTTGGAATTTGCTGTTGTGTTTCCATTATTGTCATGGATAAAAGTGCATGTCGATTCTGGTTTCTTTTCCGTGGGATGTGATCTGGGTATTGCATGATCTGTTTTGACTACCACCAACGAGGATTCGATGTTTAGAGATGCATGCATAGGGTTTTAGAATTTATTTCTTGTAAGAGTGGATCATAGAGTTAGTTGCATGTTTCGTTATAATTTGTTTGCCATAGATTTGCATGTTTCGTCACAATCTGTGTTTGGTTCACTGACGAGGAGTTCACAGATCTATCGGAATTTGCTTTGATTTCTTGCTCAGATCTGAAAGAAATTGAACGATCTACGCAAACAAGTTCGTAGATGATGTTCTGACTTGAAATGTTGTGCGGATCTTGTCAATGTCATCATTGCTCCGTTTTTTCAAGTACTTGATGGATTCGATGTAATTGGCACTATATGGTGTCATTAGATTTGATTACAACATCTGGCGTTTGATTCTTGATGTATTGTTCTTGACATGCAATCATCATCATCAATCCATGAATCGGAAATCTTGTTAGGGTGGGGTGATCACTTCGTGACCAAGAGGAACTACCATCTGATAATCCCGGCGGAGAACGAGTGGGACGGCCGGCTGCTCGAAGAAGGCAGCTTCCGCAACTCTCAGACCCACCTCCTCCACGGCTTGATCCACTGCAATGGATACGGCCGGCTGCTCGAAGACGGCTGCTTCCGCTACTCTCAGACCCACCTCCTCCACGGCTTGATCCACTGCAATGGATACGGCCACCTTTTGTCCATTAATGGCTACGACTGGGGATCCAAGCCCCTCCGAGGACAAGACCTGCTCGATCTCTTCGACCGAATCTGCACCACGCTTCTCGTCAAGTACTGTTCTTCGCTTCTTGATTCGAGATTTCCCGATAGGTCTGCTGTTTTTCTTCGCTTTTGTTGATGATTCTGTTTTCTTTGGGTGATCGAAAAAACAGAGAAGTGTCCGTGAAAGATACGGCGAAGGAGCAGACGATGGACCTACGGCTTCTCCATGCCGTCGCGTACGGCCAGACCTGGTTCGGGAGGTGGGGCTTCAAGCTTTGCCATGGGAGCTTCGGAGTCACTACCAACCGATACCAGCAGGCCATTGAAAATCTGAGATCTATCAAGCTCGACAAGCTGGTTCAAGACCTTGCGAAGGTGAGCAGGGAAAAGGCAATAAAGAGAATCATCGCAAACTACCAGAAGTCATCGCCGGCGAACACCGCCCGGCTCGTCACCCTCGGCGACCTCCTCCATCGCATGCTGGATCTGAAATCTTCGTTGCCGTTCGACAGCCCCCGGCCGGAGCCGGCATCTCCGGCGGCACCGGCGCTGGGGAGGGCGAAGAAGTTCGCGGAGGTGGCGGCGAAGCTGGACGGCCGGTGGTCGGTGCCGCGGATGGAGTTGGCGGCAGAGGTGGTGGTGGAGGCGCTCAGGGGCGCAAGGGAGGAGGGGCGGCGGGGGATGACCAGGCAAGACCTGCGGAAGGCGGCCCGGATCCAGATCGGCGACACCGGCCTCCTCGACTGCGTCCTCAAGTCCCTCGGTGGCTGCGTAGTCGGCGCCCACCTCGTTCGTCGCACTGTCAACCCCGCCACTCGCGTCCTCGAGTTCTCCGTCCAAGACCTCGGCACTGCCGCTAGGCCGAGCCCCGATTCGTCGTTGATGCCGCCGACGCCTACTCTAGAAGAGCCGGCACGGAGAGACCAGGTGGCGATCAGTCGGAGGGAGGAGGTGGAGAGGGACGTGTGGTGCGTGTATCAGCAAGTCTTCGACGAGTACCCGGGGGAGGAGATGGTGGGGGTGGCGGTGCAGGTGATTCGGGACTGCAAGCACTTCTCCAAGACCTGGCCCTTCGTCGACAACTTGAACGACGACAATCTGAGGTTCTTCTGCCGGGTGATGGCCGACGCGCCGGACATGAAGGTGTTCACCCGAGGGTCGGCGGCCTGCGAGCTGGTGGTGCTCCCGGCAAACGCTACGGTTGGCGACCTCAAAAGGGCCGGGGAGGCGGCGCTGCGGGACACCTACCCGGTGATGGACAGGTTCAAGGCGAGGTCAGTGGAGTGGGTGCCATCGCCGGCGGCGCCGGGAATGGTGGAGTGGGAGTACAAGAAGGAGGAGCAGGAAGGGGGCCGCTGCTCGGGATGGTGGAGTCCGGGGAGACGGTGTGGTTGAGGGGGTCGGGTTTGGACAAGGATACGTCGTTGAGTTACGAAGGAGCGGATGGTTGGATGGTGGATTGCAAGTGCGGGGCGACGGAAGACGACGGGGAGCGGATGGTGGGCTGCGATGCGTGCGAGGTGTGGCAGCACACACGCTGCGCCGGCTACTCCGACTCAGACCCCCCACCCAAGGCCTTTAGGTGCGAGCATTGCAGCATGGTGGTCGACCCCCGCCGCTTCTCCGCCTCATCTTCATCTTCCCCGGCCACCACCTGCGCATCCGCCTCGCGCTTCCTGATCTCCCATGACGCCGCCTGCGACCTCCCCAGTGCTTTCCAGTTATGAATCATCATCGTACGCCGCCTTTTGGTGCGAGCATTGCAGCATTGTAGGTAGCATTTTGCAATTCCCTCAACATGATGTGTTTTGGGAATGTTTTCCTTTTTTTGAAACATTGATGAAGCAATGACTTCCGATAGGAAAATCCAATCATTGATGATAGCAATGAAACTTACCACCAATGCCTCGGCACATACGAGTATTATTTTTACCAGGAAAACAATTCAAGGAATGAAAATAATAATAAATTAAAATTTTAAAAAAAATTATAAAAACAAGTCTGATAGTTGTGAATAATTACCTGTGCCAGTGGGTGGTCCTCGGGAAGAACGCTGCCAATAATCTTGCCGTAGACTTCGCAAGTCGAAAAATGAATAAATCGCTTATCCACACCTGAAAAACAATCGTAAATATAGAGCCCACTCAACACAGGATTATCCAAGAATTGATTTAATGCACACTTACCAACGAAATCTGCCGTGAAAACGGGTAATTTTACCAAAGATAACTAATTTACTTTGAGAACTATTACATAGATGACTAACATGAAAACTATTTTACTAAAAATTACCACAAGATAAAATTCTCAGGAAAGTGTGGTGGGACACACGGTATGCTTAACAGAATTTTATCAAGTAATTTAGATAGCATAATAATTAACAACAACTATACCTAACAATAGCTATTAAATAGACATAAAAGGAACAAAAAGAACACCAGAATTTAACGAGACTTACGTCTTCGGACATTACAAAAATAATATTTCAATAATCAAAGAAATATTACAAAAGGAGAGAAAAAAATAATTTACCAAAGAAAGAAAGATGGCAATTTTGGGATGTCAAGAACCAAAGGGAAGGAGCCTTATTTATAGGGAGAGGACTCCTCCCAAACCCACAAAACTTTAGATGCAGGGCTTGATTTTGGCATACAACAATTCTCCACCTTGACAAAATCCTATACAATTCTCTCACAAATCCAACTCTCAGTAGTGTCTGCAAACTCTATCTTTCAATTTGTAACGATATTGACCAAGTCTAAACAATGTTTAAACTTGGCCACAGTTACTACTTTTGTCAGCATATCAGCAGGGTTCTCAGTGGTCGGAATCTTCTGGATTATAACTCCACCTTCTTCTAGAATCTCTCGTACAAAATAATATCGAACATCGATGTGCTTCGTCCTTGCATGGTAAACCTGATTCTTTGCTAAATGAATAGCACGCTGACTGTCACAATGCACTTTGATGTGCTTTTGTTCCATTCCCAGTTCACTGAGCAACCTTTGAAGCCAAATTGCCTCCTTTACAGCCTCCTGTAGTAGACATAACCGGTAGTTGATCGTCGCTTGTCCAAATCACCAGCGTAGTCAAAGTCACAATACCCAATTACATACTGACCATCCTTATCATCCTGCTAAAATACTAATCCAACATCTAAGGTATCTAGAATATACCGTAAAATCCATTTCACAGCTTGCCAATGCTCCTTTCCAGGATCATGCATATACCTGCTCACAACCAACTGCATGTGAAATATCGGGCTTTGAACAAACCATTGCATACATCAAGCTACCAATATTGTCCAAGTTCTACACCCGAGCAAAAAGAAACAAAGAAGAAAAAATCATATGGGCTGCTCTTCACCAACAATAGACATTTGGTCATCTCCAACTCAGTCAGCAACGCCATCAACAACTTTTTCCACAATGCCCTAGGCAACTTCTTCCTCAACGTCCTCGGCAACTTCTCCAGAATCGCTCCTTGGAGCATCCTCAACCACCTCCGGCTTCCTCCAACTCTTCTCCTGCGGTTCCTCCGCCATCCCAGGTCTCGCAAACCCCTTCATCCCACCGCCCAACACCCTAGCCTCCTTGACCCTCATCGTCTCCAACTGCTCATCAATCTTCCTCTAGTCCTGCCCCTTCTCCGCCAAAATCTCTTCCCTCGGCCTCGCCTGCCCGAACTCTCGGCCCCTTCACCTTCCCATTCGAACCCACCTCGCCGCCGCCGATTGGCAACGTCCTCGGTTGCAGCACCAGCCTCCGCCGCCCCCTCCGCCCACCTCCTCCCCTCCTTCCCCATCTCTCTGCCTCATCTGGAGCAGGCACCGCCGCAGCCGGAGACCTTTTCCCGGTGCCCCAATCGTCGACCCCATCGGCCCTCGACGGCGCCAGATCCCTATCCATCCTATCAAACCCTCCATACCCTCCGCCGCGGCGCTCCCCTGTCGGCGGCGGCGACGCAAACCTCTTTCTGGCACCCCAATCGTCGACCTCGTCCGCCCTGGACGGCGCCAGATCTCTATCCGGCCTATCAGATCCTCCACTGCCGCGGCGGTCCCCGAAACCCCACCACCGGCGGCCTTGCCGGCACCCCAATCGTCAACGTCATCCACCCTCGACGGCGCCAGATCCCTATCCGACCTATCAAACCCTCCATACCCCCCACCGCGGCAGTGGGCGAAGCCCCAGCCGGCGGCACCCTTGCCGGCACCCCAATCGTCTGCCTCGTCGGCCCACGACGGCGCCAGATCCTGCTCGACCCCGAGCTCCCGCCTCGGCTCATTGAAGCCCCTCCTCGACAGCCACCGGCCCTCGTCCCGGAACCCGCCGCCATACCTCGCGCAGCCGATCTCCTCCTCCGTGCGCTCACGCAGGGCCATCAGCCACACCATCATCTCCTCCCCCACCCCCCGCGCCGTACCCAGCTGGCTTCCCGGCGGTGAACTCGGCCAAGGAGACCGGCTGGGGCTTCTTCTTCTTGGGGACCTTGGAGGTGCCGACGCCGGCGAGGGAGGGGAAGGACGACTCGTCGGCGGCGGAGGGTATGGAGGATTTGATAGGCCGGATAGAGATCTGGCGCCGTCCAGGGTGGACGAGGTCGACGATTGGGGTGCCGGAAAGAGGTTCGTGCCGCCGCCGCCGACAGGGGAGCGCCGCGGCGGAGGGTATGGTGGGTTTGATAGGATGGATAGGGATCTGGCGCCGTCGAGGGCCGACGGGGTCGACGATTGGGGCGCCGGGAAAAGGTCTCCAGTTGCGGCGGTGCCTGCTCCAGATGAGGCGGAGAGATGGGGAAGGAGGGAGGAGGTGGGCGACGGAGGCTGGTGCTGCAACCGAGGATGTTGCCAATCGGCGGCGGTGAGGTGGGTTCGAATGGGAAGGTGAAGGGGCCGAGCCCGTTCGGGCAGGCGAGGCCGAAGGAGGAGAATTTGGCGCTGCCGACGGCCCCGCGGGAGCACACGGAGGAGGAGATCGGCCGCGGGAGGTACGGCGGCGGGTTCCGGGAAGAGGGCCGGTGGCCGTCGAGGAGGGGCTTCGACGAGCCGAGGCGGGAGCTCGGGGTTGAGCGGGATCTGGCGCCGTCGTGGGCCGACGATTGGGGCGCCAAGGGCGCCGCTGGCTGGGGCTTCGCCGACCGCCGCGGTGGGGGGTATGGAGGGTTTGATTGTTGTGAAAATCGGGTAATTTTCACCAAAGATAATTAGTTCACTTTGAGAACTATTACCTAGATGACTAACATAAAAACTATTGTACTAAAAATTACCCCAGGATATTTCACCAAAGATAACTAGTTCACTTTGAGAACTATTACCTAGATGACTAACATGAAAACTATTGTACTAAAAATTACCCCGTGGTGGGACACACAGTCCGCTTGTACTGAAAATTACCCGTGGTGGGACACACAGTCCGCTTAAAACCCTAGACAGAATTTACAGTCCGCTTAAAACTCCTAGACAGAATTTTATCAAGTAATTTAGATAGCACAATAATTAACAACAACTATACCCTACAATAGCTATTAAATAGACATAAAAGGAACAAAAAGAACACCGGAATTTAACGAGGCTTACGTCCTCGGACACTACAAAAATAATATTTTAATAATTAAAAAAATATTATAAAAGGAGAGAAAGAAAATAATTTACTAAAGAAAGAATGATGACAATTTTGGGATGTTAAGAACCAAAGGAGAGGAGCGTTATTTATAAGGAGATGACTCCTCCCAAACCCACAAAACTTTAGATGTGGGACTTGATTTTGACATACAATAAAATCAAACGGCAAAAAAGTGTAATTTCACTTTCTATCTCACATTTCAAACTTCTTACTCGGTGACTGGGAAATCGATCCACTTCAATAATCTTTACGTCAGAATCGATTCAACGCTCACATACGAACGAAGTTGTTGCACTTAATGGATGGAACATTATTCTATAAACATCTTGAAAAAAAAAGTAGAAAAACAATTGTCATTGTTACATACACTTACAATCCATCCAATGAATCCCTCACGGAGATGATCGATCCTACGGTCCTAGCCACTTCAAATCATGCAGGACTCCCCGATTGTAGAATGAAAACGCTCTCCCTACGAACGCCAAGCAAGCAGCACTCCTAGGACGACCGTATATGTATCCATTAGAGATAAGAAACAATTAGGAAGTGAGGGAGCATTGAGGCAAGGTGTCGAGTGCGTACAAAGATCAGAACAGTTCAATTTTATTATTTCTCCTTTTAGTCTTCTATTCGTGAAAATGTTTTGGTGGATTGTTTCTTGACTAGATTTGGATTTTTGGTTCCCCTAATTTTTCACTGCAAGTTCATCCAAGAAAAAAGATCAAGGGCGTTTTTGAGAGCTGCATTCCCCGGCCGGCAAGAAGTGGTGCATGTTCTATTTTCTTCATAATCACTTCATCTTCTCCCTAATTTTTCGATCAGGCTTGAGGTGTTTCTCATAAATATTTCGACCCACCTCAGTTCTTGATCGTATATATCTTTCGTCATTCTCCGGATTGAATATATATCTTTTGCTTTTGTCCAGTGCGTCGTTCATTCATTTTGTTTGAGCCATTTTCTTTTCATATCATCGGACTGTTCCATATATGAAACGTTCTGTTTTCTGTGTTTGTCTATGTAATGTTTCGCAGTAAACAAGAACTTAATGATACTGCTTCATGAAATGAGTTCATCATGGTGTCAATTCATGATATGATCATATATCATGGAAAAACCTAGGACTTTTTTTATTATCATCAAAATAATCGAGGGAGGTTTCTTGCAGTTCATTATATGGTTTCCAGCGAATATGAGGTTGTCTTTATAGGGATTGCATGCATGCATGAAATCCTGTGTATCTTTCAACTCACCAACGAGTTATTTTAATGTCTTTCGGTTTGGATGGCTATATAAATATTGGGTTCTCTGCAAGTCCCTTTGATTACTATATGTTTTTGTTTGGACGCATGAAATCTTGGGTTTTTTCTATTTAGCGTGCTTTAAGCTAGCGAGCTACTGCAGCCTTGCCCAAGCCTAGGACCGGAAGAACTTGAGAAGCATTTTGGTATATGAAAAATGGCAAACACCAAGAAAGTTTCTGTATCGGGTTTCGACTAAATAAAGTTGTAATCGATTAATTCCTATAGCTTTGTTAACAAATTCCATTAAAGTAAGATACTGATCTTTGTTCTATTCAATGTCATACAGGAAGCCAACATCTGGCACCGAGATCAACTCCAGCACAGATATGGAACTGTTTATAAGATCCACAAAGCAAGTAGGCAACAAGAGTCTTACATCAGTCGTAACTGCACTAAGCAAACTGGCCTTTGGCAAAAAACAAAAGATTTCCAAATCCACGAATGGAGAGGGCAGATTGGGCGACGTCAAAATTTGTTTGGAAATGGAAGATGATATCTTCAAGTATTTCCAGCTTGCCGAGGTTTGTAAATTGTCTGTAGCCTGAAATTTTTATGTGTTCCAATATTGATCCTTCCCAGTTCCTTGAACACGCCATCCCAGGGCTTGAATAGGATACCCGACTACATGGAGTCACAGCCAGAGATTGATGTACGGAGAAGGGCCAAACTGGCCGACTCTTTGATTTGGGTTAACGACGAATATAAGCTTTCCACCGAGACTCTATACCTTACGTTCTACATAGTGGACAGGTATCTGTCCTTAGAGATTGTCAAGGCCGGAGAATTGCCGTTGCTGGCCGCCACTGCCACTCTAATAGCCTGCAAATACGAGGAGAATCAGATTCTAGAGGTAGATGGCAAGTCCGTGAAGAATCGACTTCCCAAGGTAAAGATTTACATGTAGAAGCTGACACTAGTTCAGAAATTGGTTTGAAAGTTTTGGGTTGCAAATATGTGGCTGTCTAATAAGATTTGTACCATGATCTAGATGCTGGTGAAAAGTTTTAATGGGAAGTCCGGCTATGGCTATGAAGCACGCAGCAGAGCACGTATCCTTGAGATGGAAGAGAAGGTGCTGTATAAGCTTCAATGGAAATTGACTGTGCCTACCACATATGATTTTCTGATGTGTTACATCAAGGCTGCCCAACCTGATGAAGATGTGAGTGATAAGAGTATTACCTGGCTAAAACCATTTTTGTTGCTTACCATGCTTTTGAGATCGCAAAAGCTAAAACAGATAGATTTGTGTGTCAATTGCCCAGATGAAGAACCTGGCTCTCTTCTTGGCTGAGCTAGGACTTGTGGACTACAAGTGCATAGTCATGTTCACCCCTTCCATGATAGCTGCCTCGTCTGTCTATGCTGCACAATTCACTCTGGAAAAGAGTGACCCTTGGGCGGTCAGTATGATACACCATACAGGATACAGTTCGAGTCAGCTAAAGTAGGTGGCAAAGCTTTCTTTTTTGATGCACGTGGAGAGAGGAGCAGAATGATAAGTCTTTTTTTATTCTTTTCCAAATTTGCAGGAATTGCACCAAGGCATTGGTCAGGCTTCATTCCTCAGCTGCGTCGGGTAATGAGGTGCTCAAGGCAGTTTACGACAAATACTGCCGTGCTGAACGCTGCGCTGTCGCGCTTCTTCCTCCAGCAATGGCATAGTGCACGGAGTGGAAATGATGTACAAAGGGAGTAGAAAAGAGAACATACTACCATAGAATGGATGATTACTTCTCAACCAAAACTCTTCTTTACAGCATGTTTTTTGTGTAATATTTTTGCTCATGACTGTTTCTGCACCACCCTTCGTGAAGAAAAAATTTCAGAGTGGAGAAGGAACAAACATTTTTGATAATATACAGTGAGCGTAAGCTAGCTCAATCTCAATGGTTAAGGCGAGGAAGGAGACAACCGGCATCTATCCGCTCCGGATAGAACGGATTGTCGACTGACAGGATGTGAGGCTTCGCCGATTGAGAACATAGCCAGGTTCAACCCCGGCGATTGAGGGGTTGATTCACATTAACACCTTATAGATAGCTTCTTGTCTTCTTAACTCTTATTGCCCTTACCAGACTGCTGAACAGGGTGTGTGGGACGGACACAAAAAGGTAGTCCCACGCACACCTTAGAAGCAGGCTAGAGTAGGGGCAGAATGTAGCTAGGGGGAAGGAACAAACATTTCTTTGTTTTCATATTTTAACCTGAATGTAAGGTAGAGCTTGGAAGAGTGCAAGTGAAGTGTATAAAAATATTAGCATTGTGACCTTCACCGTGCAAACGCTGCCGGACAAGAAGCAGCAGTTATAAACAGAAATACAGAATAGAAACTAGCAATATTCAAATTCAAGGAAAACAATTAAGAAATACAGAATAGAAACTAGCAATATTCAAATTCAAGGAAAACAATTGGATTTTCTGACAAGAAAAGCCCACAAAGTCGAATTTGGAGATCAGGCAAACTCGTGAAACCTAAGTTCTGCAGGTCCAGGGCCCAAAATTCCTTTGCTTTGGTCGACTCCAACCATACTCAAATGCTGACTTCTCTCCTATTCTGTGGAAAAACGGTTTCTCCCCCTGCTACCAGACAACTCTCTCTACATCTCAGAAAAAATCATTGTAAGTGATAAACAACATTTTTAATGCCCAACAACAAATGCAAAGACTTACATCATTGGCATCAGACAGCGTTGGAGTCAAAACAGGAGGGATTAAATCTGGGTCTGGCTTCTGAAATATGATAGTTGTGTAAAGACCTGTAAATAAAGGCAGGTAAGCAGGAGCGATGTAATATGAAAAACATATTAACACCAAAGAAAGGAAGAAGACAGTACCCAACAAATCAAATGATTGGGCAAGAAGTTTTCCTCTAGGATCTGTAAAATTTGGCCTATAACTCGCAAGCAAACCTGCAAATTGCGATCTTTGGCAAATTGTCAGCAAGTATAATGCATGAAAGTTGGATTATGCACTTTAAAAAATATGTCGATATTTGCAAAATGCCTACAACTTCACACATTATATGATCAAACAATGTGCATATAAACATCATCCTTTCTTTGCCCTTCTTAAAAACTAACATGCCTTCATAACTAGCAGCAAATAACCTAAAACTTATCAACAATTACGGATACAATATTCATATGGTATAACTCACATTAGTGGGTAATTGTTTTTTCCAAGTGGTTAATTATGTAACTAATTTATACCTGTTATCATCATAAAACTCGGTTAAGTTCTGGATCTCCACATAATCCAGACCAGCCTCTCTTGCTAACCTGAATAAATTAAATTTCAGCTACGCATGAGTGAAGAAACTAACATGTATAAAGTCAAGGAACTTTCAACTCATAATATATATATATATATATATATATATATATATATATATATATATATTAAACAACCAGGGGCCTGGCTACCTAATCAGGCTAGGGAAATGGACCAAGCAATGTGATTCAGGTGCAACATCATTAGCAAATTTAAACTGATATCTCTTGCCGAGTAGTCGAAATCTGAAATTTCACAAAATTGAAACATAACTGAATATCGTGTCTAGAATGCAACCGAGGAAAAAGGAAAAAATAACATTGTACATCAAAATTACTTTTCTTCATCTGCTTCAAAAGTAATGATATAGTTTTCTGACCGTACACAGTTGGGCACTGAATTAGGTTTCATGCCACCCCTTTGTTATGTGCAGCTTCAACCATTTTTTGGTACTTTGTCCTTATCAAGAAATGACAATTACATTAGAAAAGGTTATGCCACAGCCAGCTAAATACTCATTTTCATCAAATTTAAACAACCAGCAATTGTCTTCGTAACTTCAAACTAAATCCAGACTTCACAAACATATAAGAGATTAAGTCCCTAGTGAACACAATGTAGGTTCTGACCAAGTAGCTTCCACAAAAAAAAAAAAAAAGAAGCAGAACGGATTGCATACCATATAGTGGAGGAGTCGGGAGCAATGCCAATGAAGTACCCTCCAGGCTTGAGCAGAGACGAGACATTACGAAGAAGTCTGCTAGCTCTCTCTTCTGTTTCAAAACACGCCTGCACCCCACAAAAGTTGATCTTTACCAACCTTAATAAATGGACATAACCAGAATGTAGTAAAAAAACACACTGCAGGTACCGCTACAGAGAACCTGCAAATGTTGCAAGCAACATACAATATCAACTGGGATGCCCTATCCTGCAAATATGAATCTAGATTCTCCTGTATACCAATACATCATAACATCACCATCAACATACGTAGCATAACCAACAATATTTCTTCACCAACATTTACACAGCCGAGTAGAAATTTGTTTGCATTCAAAGTATTCACCTCAGAGCAACATCAAAAAACTCGACGGCGCAAGGATTGTTCTGGCTCTCCCACGCCTCCCGAGCCTCGTTCACCCCGGCCGCGTAATCGTCTACAACATAAATCCGTTCAATCGATAATTTGTTAAAAGCTTCGATCTTTAAGATCGAAGTGGTCGTTGGGAGCGCGTACCAATGCCGATGTAGTGGCCGATTTGGGCGTCGAACCACTTTCGGGTGTCGGCGACATCGGTGCACTAGAGGTCGCAAACGGCGTCGTAGAGGGAGGCGAAGATCCTCACCAGCGCCGTCTTCGCAAACTCGTAAAGTCTCACCGCCGCCTTCGGCTCCGCCCTGTTCCCAAACAGTGATCCGCTCACCGCCGCCGCAGCCGCCGTCACCGTCTCCGTCGCCGGCGGTGCTGGCTTGTCTGGCTCCGGTGGAAGAACTTGACGAAAGGCGGCCAGGGTGGTCTTGGCCTCGTATGGATTAAATGGGCCAGAATAAAGCCCGTGGGCTTTGAGTTATGATATTGTAAAATGGGCTTCTATTCAGGCCCACCTAATTAGGGGCGGGCGTCCGTCCCCCGGTTAGGATTAGGGCTCGGGTATGACCGACTGACTCCAACGGAGACAGATTATTATTGGTTTGTTTTTTTAAAAGAAGGCCTCAATTTTCTACCTTCTCTTTTAAAGCAGAGAAGTTTTATTATACCACTTTAATTGTATTATGTTCCTTAATGAAGATGTGATCAGAAGAATTAACAACCTTGCACATAAGCTTTTGGTATCTCAGTTTATGTACTGATTATGTCATTTATGTATATAAGCTCCTAAAGGATATGAATTCCATGACTTCAAGGTATTATATTACACAAAAGGTACGTAATTCCGTATATGTTTGGAAGAATTTTTATCAAACATCTTAAAAGAAAATTAGTCGATCATCATCAACTACTAAGAATTATTTCACTATGTTTTTGGCCATCTTCCATTCGAATCCATGACTTTAGGGAGAAGGGTTTCTGGGTGATTTCAAGCATTCGGGCGCCTCTCGGCCAATCTCCATAACCTACCGTAACCGGAGTGTCGAGCATAACATAGCCAAAGCGTTTTGTATGGACAACACCAGTCCAACCCATGGTTATGGCCAACAAATATAGCCTGCCAATGTTCACCAATCAATAAATATAAATGTTACTCTAATAATCAATATGTGTCAAGAAGGTGTCGTTATATACCAACATTTATATTAAGCTTATTAATGAGGATCTATTTATGAACACACTTACTACGATCCTCATGCAAGTGTAATTAATCATTCTTTATATAAACATGCATGGTGCATTATATACATGCATGGTGTATATGAAAACTGTCTACCTTAACAGTCAACCTCCTTGAGATGATGTCCATAATCCCCATTCTGCTTCTTGGGCAGCTACTTCCTCCATGTTAATGGAACCTACACAAGGTTTATTTATTTTACCCTTTGGAGCGACTTCCTTGTATGGTTTACTTGGTATATGCCAAAAAATGATCTCTGGGATGCTTGTCAAAGAAACCATTTAAAATGCTGTCAAAAACACTTCACCAACTCCATATGATTAGCATGTCATAAAGATTGATAAGAAAAGCTTAGATATAATAGGAAGATAAAGATCATGATTCTTAATTTGGGCTCATGTTATATATATTAATTATTTTATACCAAGCTTACTTTGAGTTTGGATTGACATCTCGTGACTTGTTTAGAAACCAGCTCGCCTGGGCACCAGAGATCACCTCCGGGTAAGACCCACCACCAGAGTCCAAAAAATAGAAAAGAGCAACAGTTTGTTTTGAGTCTTCGGATGATTTGAGTTGGAGAAAATAGTTGGACACACCAGGCCAAAGCTCAGAATCCCCGATCTGGGTATAAGATAGATTGTCGCTTTTTATTTCGTTCTCCACCAATTCAATGCGGTGAACGCCACCAATTTTGCAGCTCGAATCATGCCCTAAATTGAAGAAAAATTAATTAGATAGAAACAAAAAAATTCAGTACGATGCAACCTCTATAATTCTAAACAAAACAATAACTCAAACCTATATATATAAGTTGCAAAAGCAAAAGCTAGCTCGGTACCTAAACACGTTTTGTGCAGCTTGGAGCACAACAACGGTGGAGTTCCCGTGGGCGAAAACCAGTCAGATGGCCACTCAAAAGAAGCATCATCATGGTTGCCAAAGACTGTTGCCCAAGGGATTCTTCTTCTTCTTGTGGGGGAGATTGCCTTGTCCCAGTACAAGCTTGCATTAGGAGTGGGCAGATTATTAGCCGTGATGACATCCCCAAGGTATACCACAAAGTCTGCATACGTATAGTCAAGAACACAAAACAGATCAATGCACAGCCCATCTCCTTTCAACCATTATTGTGTTTGGGGCTCTACATTGAAACATCCAATGTGATTATAACCCACAAGATGTAAACGACAAGATGTTATTAATGTACAGATATATACCTACCAGCTTGCACCATAAAAGTTACGACTTACAGTAGAACAACGTCATGAATCCCCTTGGTGATAAACACTATGTCATATAAATGAAACTAATAATATATTTTAACATTATATCCATAGTGAAATTGATAATTTAAGGGATAGAAAAGTATCCGGCCGTCAAAATTTTACAATTGATAATAATAGATTGGTGGGAAAATCACGGCGAAGAGGACGATGATCACCTGGGGCCTCGGCGTCTAGTACGTTGGAAATGACCCGGTCGGACTTCACGTCCTGCAAGGGCCCCCAGTCCGTCCAAGCATTCTCCCCGAAGTGCAAATCAGCAAACAATGCCACCCGAAAGTCCGGCGAGTCCTGCCGGAAACGGAGCTCTCTCTTCCGCCCACAGCCTGCAGCAACCCCGAAGGTGATCAAACTGATCAAGAAGGGTATGATAGTGAAGAATGCACGACATGGACGACGTAGAGAAGACGAAGAAGAAGAGGCATGAGCACCCATCATTGTATAATGTATTATGGATGGAAAGAATGAGATGGATGAACTTTAAGGTAATTCCTAGGGGTCCAAGTTTGCCTTTCTAAATAATGCAACAATCTTGCTTGGTTAAAAAAACAATCTCATAGTTGGAACTTGGACCATCCTTTGTCTCAAGATAGTAATGGTATTTTGTCCCATGACTTTTAACTGAAAGAGACCTTATTTCTGGGGAGAATATTACAGAAAATATGCCAGACCCAAGTTCAATAGGAATGTTAATATCCTAAAAATTAAAAACTCTCATGTGATTCGGTGTCTTCCTCCCATCGGAAGAAAAAGTATCCATAGACAAAAGAGCAGCTTTGCTCGTTAAATGTTGAGGCATCAACTTCGTAGTAACCAGATGATAAAAAGATCGTCAATCCCACCAATTAGGTAAAACCTTGATGTAATCAAATGGAAACGAAATCATCAAGACTAGTTTTCGGAGCCTGCTCAACCAGAGTGATACGTATAAACAACTAAATATAGAACTCTCCTCCTCCTTGGATGTTTTGTTTTTAACTTGTTAGCTTGGTGAAAAGCAGCATTTCTAACCAGAGATGGACGATGACTAAATAATAATCAGGAAATAAGCCAAATTCATGTATATTTGACATGATACGTTTGTATAGAATGAGCCTATTAAAATAAGAAAGTTGCATGAACTGCATGTTTGCGTTTGTCAAGCAAACAACATAAAATTTGAAACTCGGTGAAGAATCTGATGCAGCCAGAACATGCTCCATGTTGACGATCTGTCATTTCTGAGGTTCTCCCACCGAGTCTGGCATGTTTGAGTTTGCTTGCATTCATAAATACTCAACACAATTTCATGTTCACTTGAACCAACCGGTCAGCAGATATCTTAACCCAAAACATAAGACATAGCAGAAGCACTATTCAATGTGCTGTTAGATTTTGGACGTATATAGTACAAATATATAATTGTATAATATGCAACTTCTTCTTCCCTTTTTAGAAGACTTACCTGAAATGACAATATCCTAAGGCAAAGAGATTTCTCAGAGCACGAACCAAAAAGTCTAAGAAAAAGGTTTACAAGTGTCCCATCCTTGGTTCCAGTAAGCCGACCAGTTTGAAGATTAAATCTACAAAATGAAATTTTTTAAAGAAGTTACCATTTAAAAACTTTAGGTTGCACAGATTACTTTTTGCTACAAACTGCGTTTAAAAACGTACTTGGGAAGGCGATGTATAGGGCATGGGATGATCTTAAGTAGCTGATAAGACGATAATTCTTAGATATACCTATCGATAGTAGATACAAACAAAGTTCTTATAAGATACATGTATCAAAGCTACTTTTGGCCAATACCCGAGGCAAAGAATATAGAAAATTCAAGATCTGTGGCAGGAAAAAAAGGAAAAAAGGAGGAGTTTCACTGTGAAATGAAAATAAAAAACAATTTGGTTAGTACCTACTTAAAATATTAGTTACCATATCAAAACAACTGGATGTCATTAGATATTCAACAAATTAGTAGATGAAATAGATCTCAATTGCATTTTCTGAGATTTAAGATGCTTCAATCCGCATTTCTAGTAGACCACCTCACCCTCCCAGGACTAAGAATTTGAACAGGCTCCAAGCTTCCAACTCATACAATTTCAAGTAATAATATTTTATTTTTTTAAGAATCGCCTATTAAATTTGAAAACAAAATGATGAGCTCACCTGTAATGACCTAAAATACCTACACCAGCCATAACCATTCCAGCAAAATATGTATAAGTGTCACCAACAAAAACAGAAGAAGGATACCTAGATGTTGTAAAAACAAGAAAGCAATAATGTATTAGAACATTAAAGAAAATGGATATTTATTAATAGATTATGGCCGGAACAAAGGAATCGAAATTACCGGGAATGTAAGGCTAAAGAAGTAGCTAATAATGGCTGACAAGGTAAATGCATGGAGTACGGATATAAAGTTTTTGGCTGTTAGAAAGAGAATCCTTAAACTCTTGTCCACTATGCATTCCTCTAAGATCTCTAAATTAAAAATTGCTAAAATTTCCGATGTTAGTCTCCACGCCGTGTTTTAGTCAATTCAGTTGTCGAATTTTGTTTGGATCACCAAGTTGAAGATTTGACTTTGGATTTTGAGTACCCAAGTTACAAGTTTTTGTTCGAACCGTCATGTAACGTTGTCTCGCAAATTGGATCTTTCTTAAAACTTACATCTTGGACTAGTCTGTGTCTCCATGGTTGTTAGCTCGAGCTATTTCCATCAAAGAGACCACTGCCCAGCCCTTTGAAGACTCTTGTCCTTCCTTATGTGGTTTTATTGAGTAAAGAAGTTGAAGACTTGATTTCCAGTTGCCCGTCCCTTACAAGTCTTTTCTTGCATAACATTTTTGGCGGTGTCACCACCATCAACTATTCAACGCTAAGGCATCTTGCCATTCAAGTGTATGATGTTAGGGTTTTTAACAAACAAAATAACCAAATATAATGTTGAGTGTGTGACAAAGCCAACCAATAAAGGATAAAATAGATGAGACCAATACATTAGTGAAAACTTTTCAAATTGAAATAAAACCACAACCAAAAACATGAAATAGTATAATTACTCCACATTACAAGACAAAAGGTAGAGACAGATAAGAAATAAACTACAGTTCTTGTCGAAGAAGAAGACATATCTCCTCCTCATAACGAATAATTTCTTTTTCTTCTCTCACATGCACCACCAATAAAATGCAACCTATAATTGGAACACACTCCAATTAAGAACACCCATAATCTCTAATTGGAACACACTCCATTTAGGAATACTCTCAACCTCTAATCTTTATCTGGAACACAATCCAATTAGTCTCCAATTAGAAATACTCTCTAATTAGGAACACTCTCAACCTCTAATCGCTAACTAGAACACACTCCAATTAGGAATACCCATAATCTCTAACTGGAACACACTCCAATTAGGAACACTCTCAACTTCTAATCTTTATCCAGAATACAATCCAATTAGTCTCCAATTAGAAATACTCTCCAATTAGGAACACTCTCCACCTCTAATCACTAACTAGAACACACTCCACTCCAATGAGGAACACTCTCAACCTCATACTCCAGTTAGGAATATACATTGAACAAAGTCGGTATACATTGAACAAAGCCGATACACACATCAGACAAAGTAAGTACACCATGAAGAGAGGCTCTCCCGAGAGAGGGAGAGCCTCATTGTAAAACCTAAAACCTCACAGTAAAACCTAGTAAAACCTAATATCACACACTCTTCAAATTATATTCACTTTAGCTCTATTTCACTCACAATACAACTACATATATATAATAAAAGACCTATACTCAAGATATACTCAACCTCATAGATACGAAGAGCCAAACACTAAATATGATTCTTCTCGAATTCTTCGTACTCCTTAGATTAACTCCATGTCTTTACAATTCACCATGTCTTCTCACATTCATCGTATGATAAGGGATTCCCAACATATGATCCTCTTAAATTCAATACGCTTGCTTTGGAGGTCTTGGAATTTCCAGATTTTCTCTCCATATCGTGGTGGTGCCTAGATCACCCTTGACGAGGCTGTTGTATATTTAACCAAATTATACCGTAACAAAAAAACATTACAATAAAACCTTATTCTTCTTTTTCACATTAAATCATCAAGAAATAGAATTTGATAACGTAAACATACCTGAATCTATAAAAGTAAAACGATTCTTGACTTGTTTAGGTTTTGATCTTCCAAATTCAACATCGGTTCTCCAAAATTAGAGTTTCTGGATGATGGATACCAAAATAAAAAACTACGGGCGAATTTAGGGACCATAACCATATTTATCCTTATTTTTTATAATTTTAATTTAACTCATCATAAATTAGAAATTACGAAAATCATATCTACACATATTTATCCATGCTTATCTTAAATATTAATGGCCTATTAATCTTAACTTTTATAGATCAATTTAATTTAGGTTAAACCTTAATATCACATATGATATAATTATATATACATGTATATATATATCCAAAATCCAACAAGAGGCATTATTTTTGTAAGATGTTTCTTCCGTAATCAAGTGTAAGTTTCAGACTTCCAAGGAGGTATTATTTTTGTAAGATGTTTCTTCCGTAATCAAGTGTAAGTTTTAGACTTCCAAGGATTTTGAACGTCAAATAATATATTGTGAACTTATGTGGAGAAGCCTTTAGTGTCTTCCACATGCAAAAATCATTCGGCTCGACCATCATTGTATCAAGGTCAGTATCTCTTAGTGTGTGTGTATTTCCAGGCTGCCATATTCATCTTTTCATTTCTTTAGTGTCATATAAATATTTACGTTGTCTTTCATTGACTGACCGGATCAGTGGAGATGAGTAAACATGCATTTTTTCAGTGAAGGGCTAATAATTTTGTTCGTCTTTTTTTATATATAAGAACTAAAGTTTACTTCTATTTCTATTGATTGCATGAGGTCTAGCATCATGTCCCCCTCCTAAAACAACATTAGAGGCGCTCTCTTTCCGAAAATTAAAACTAGCATTGAAGGACGATTCTGGCATTCATGTCGAATCATTAGCAAAGGCCTTAACATTTTTCTCAAGGATCGAAAAGCTCACAGTTCTCATGGAGGTGCTAAGTCGAGCAAAACTTTTTCTTTTAGTCAAACAGTTTCACAAAATGTTCTTTCTTTATCTGTGCTTCCAATAATTTAATTTGCAGGAGAATTGTTGTCTACTTTCTTGCGCCAATTGTTGGTGGAGAGATTTGGAACGAACTGTAAGTGGGATGGAACAATTGAAGGATATTGCACTCCATGATTTCCTAGATCAAGCTTTTACATGCAAACAAGAAGTACCGGAGGTCAGCCTTCAAGGTGGAATTTAAGATGATCCAAATTATGATGCAGACCATCAAAAATTTAGAAAAATTAACAATGCATGTAAGTGGAGACTTGCCCAAGAGAGTTCCAATGAATTTCATGTCTTTGTTGGTGAGGCTTTGATAGAATTCGTAATCTTCCTAGAGCATCACCTAGTGCAACTTTAATTATTGTATATGTGTTTCATGTTGTTTTTCTGGTTGGATAAATGAACTAGTTTAGTTTTGTTGGGTTATCCATCCTCTGTAAATACATGGAATTGAATATTTTTGTAGATTCACATTGAATAAAAGTAATGTAAAACAATTTTTCTTTTTTGGTTTTGGGTTTTGGAGAAAAAATGTCACGAGGGGAGAAAAAATTTTGTGTGGATGGAAAAATAGTGAATATTTTGTTTATATTCATTTACCATCATCAATAGTAACTTCGTTAAATTCTTAATATATAATATTTTTCTGTTCTTTTATTTATTTATGGTTAATATCAATCATGTAGAAATAACAATCAATTAGTATTGAAAAGTTTATTCTCCTGTGAATATTTTCTGTATTAAATTATGATATAGTAAATTTGATCCGTACTATTTGCCCCATGATTTTTCCTCAAATTTAAAGTTTTTCCACATTGAAAGATTTCTTTTCGGATTAGTTTGATGTCTTTATTTTATTCGGTAATTCTCATCCTTTTCAGCTAAAATGAAGATTTTATTTAGTTAATTCTAACAAGTTTTCCCTTTCAGCTTCTTCTATCTCATAGAAGTTGCAATCTCTATTTTTTATAAATAGATTGTATAATTGGTCTGTTACAAAAGAATCCTTATGCCCAATGATTACATACTATCAATAATAGCAATTATTATGAATAGATAGTAGATGAATACTAGTTACATGTCTTATTAAATCTACAATTAACATACTATCGAAGTCCAAAGCTTTGCCATTTCATGGAGGCCCGCCTAGTAAGGGGAAGATGGGAGTGTTGGCGAATTGCTTTGCCAAAAACCAATTTTGTTGATAATATTCTATCTTTAAATTTTCAATTTTTTCGGTTAAAAATATTTTAAATTTCTAATTTAAAATGATAAAAATGTTATTACCATATTAATTTTTCATTGTACCTTTTGTAAATTAAGTTTTCTTTTTTGTATTATTCTTAAACACGATAAACATGCATTATCATCTTTCGTAATAAAATTAGTGTTTAATTAACTATTCCTGCATCGTAGTTAGGGTTTTAAATCTTCAAATCTTCCAACTTTACAAATTTTGATAAATGAAAAGATAAATACAAGCTAGACTATTATTTAAAAGGAAATTCATAAATTCATTGTTTAAGTTGATATTAGGAAGTAACAAAGCCATACATGTATGTGTTAACAATCAAAAAATTTATGATTAAATAAACCATTTACGAGACACTTTGTCCGACTTGTGTGTCCGACGGAGTTGTGCCCGGTCGACGTCATAACCACTTCCCTTCTTCCTCCCTCCGCCGCCGGAGCATGCCGTCCCGGCCTACCGCCGTCGCCGCCTCCGCCGAGCCCTACATCTTCCACGGCCACCGCCGGAACCCTCCCCGCAACATCCCTGTCGTCCGCGGCGGCTTCTTCACCAACCGCAGAACCCGCCCCGACCCCGCCGGCCGCCCCAGGCCCCCTCCCCCACCCCTTCGCCTTCCCCGACGACCCCAAAAACTGGGACCCCCACCGCACCCCGCAGCCGGCGGCCCCCGCCCTCCCCCTCCGACGCCTTCCTCGCAGCCGCCCGCCGCCTCTCCCCGGTGGCCCGCTTCATCGCCGACGCCTTCCGCCGCCACAGACGTTGGGGTCCGCCGGTCCTCGCCGAGCTCCGAAAGCTCCGCCGCGTGACGCCGGACCTGGTCGCCGAAGTCCTCAAGGCCGAACCGGACGCCGCCATGGCCGCCCGCTTCTTCCGCTGGGCCGGCAAGCAGAAGGGCTACGCCCACACCTTCGCCGCCTACAACGCCTTCGCCTACTGCCTCAACCGTGCCGGCCGCCACCGCTCCGCCGACCAGGTCCCGGAGCTCATGCGCCTCCAGGGCAAGCCCCCTGGCGAGAAGCAGTTCGAGATCCTCATCCGGCTCCACGCCGACGCCGGCCGGGGGCTCCGCGTCTTCTACGTCTACGAGATGATGAAGAGGTATGGCGTCGCTCCTCGTGTGTTCTTGTACAATAGGATCATGGATGCGCTTGTGAGGACCAACCATTTGGACCTCGCCCTGTCTGTGTATGCCGATTTCCGGGAGAAGGGTTTGGTGGAGGAGAGCGTGACGTACATGATACTAGCCAAGGGGCTCTGCCGAGCGAGCCGAAAAAGTGAGCTGCTTGAGCTGCTGGGCAGGATGAGGTCGGCGTTGTGCCGGCCGGATGTGTTTGCGTATACGGCCATGATCAAGGTGATGGTTGGTGAGGGGGATTTGGATGGGTGTTTGAGCGTTTGGGAGGAGATGGGCAAGGACGGCGTGCAAGGGGATGTGATGGCTTATACTACGCTGGTCACCGCATTGTGCAAGGGGAAGATGGTGGACAAAGGAGTTGAGCTGTTCTGGGAGATGAAAAGGAAGGGGTTTTTGATTGATAGGGCTGTTTATGGTGCACTGATTGATGGGCTTGTTGCGGATGGGAAGGTTGGGAGTGCGTTTGATCTGTTCAAGGATATGAGAGAGGGCGATTATCGCCCAGATTTGTCGATCTGCAACTCTTTGATCGCAGGTTTGTGCACTGCTGGTGAGGTTGGTCGAGCTAGTAAGTTATTTAAGTTCACTCTGCAAGAAGGATTGGTACCTGAATTTGACACCGTGAAACCATTGCTTGTTGCATATGCAAAAGCTGGGAGAATGGATGAGTTATTCTGTTTTGTTGATCAGATAGAAAAACTTGGGATGGACGTCAAGGATATCCTTTCAATGTTTTTTGGCTGTTTGGCAGAGAAGGGTGGAGGAGAGCACACAGCTTTGGAAGTGTTTCAGTTAGTAAAGGAAAAAGGTTTACACAGTATTGCAATGTATAATGTTCTCGTTGGTGCCCTTCACAAAGTGGGAGATGCGAAGAAGGCGTTACAGCTTTTTGATGAGTTGAAGGAACTTGGTATGGATCCAGATTCTGTGACTTACAGTTATGTGATTCAGTGTTTGGTCGATAATCGAGACGTTGTTGAAGCTTGTTCTATGTATAATACGGTAAAAGAAAATAATTTGGTGCCCAGCATTCCATCATATTGCTCTCTGGTGAGGGGCCTGTGTAGCTTGGGGGAAATTAGTTCTGCTATCTTACTTGTTCGTGATTGTTTGGGCAATGTAACCAATGGACCCAGTGAATTCAAGTACACGCTTACCATTCTCCATGTTAGTAAGGCGGGGACCGCAGAGAAAGTGATTGAAGTTTTGGACGAGATGGTGGAACAGGGGATACAACTCGATGATCTTGTATTTTCTGCTGTTATCTTCGGTCTGTGTAAGTATGGAACTTCAGATGAAGCAAGAAAGGTTTTTTCAGTCATGAAAACTCGTAAACTGCTTTCTGAGTCAAATATGATTGTGTATGAAGAACTACTTGTGGAGCATTTAAAGAAGACCACAGCAGGTCTGGTGATATCCGGTTTAAAGTTTTTTGGCCTTGAAAACAAATGGAATAATTTAGTGAGAAGTCGTAGAGCTTCTTGATCAGACATAGCAGCAATGGAATATCAGAACTTAGATGGACTTATACTGGAATTGCTTCATTTTTTGATGTTGCACATTGTGATCTGTAAGTATTTCTTATCTACAATCTTCTTTCACTAAAAGAAGTTGAGCACCAGTGACCCATTGGTTTATTCCTTGGATAGATTGATTGCAATGACCATGGGTGAGCTGGAACTTTACTATGAGAGAAGAGACAAAAGGTATGGCTGTGATATGAGCACCCACCAAGACGAATTGGATCAGTGATTTTACGATTCAGATAGAGAGAATTAGATAAAGGTTGTTCATATATTGATCATATCAAAGAAACCGACGCAAGCAAAAATTCATACATCGAATCTACCAAAATGAAAACATTGTTTCCCTACCAAAATGGCGACTATCAGAGACCACACCTCCTCGTGCTCTGCTATTCCCCCTGCAAGTTTTCAAGAGCCTCAACGAATGCTAAAACAGGTTTTGCTACGCAACGAAAATTTCAGTTCTTGGGCAGCTTACTTCCACGATTCACCTTCAGATTGTAGAGGGAGAAGATATTCCAAGCTCTTGATCTCGCCATTGATCCATTTCTGCTCAGCATTTTTGCGGATCTTTTTGTTCCTGTGACGTATGAATGAAAAACAATCGCGTTGATTCTGAATGCTTGTTACTCAAGGGGTAACTTAAATGACCCAACAGTAAAAAGTGCTTACTGCATTGTATGTTGATGTTGGAAAGATATGTTTTGTGATGGGTGAAATGTTTTTATCAGTTCTATTATGTGAATCTTATTTGTCATATTAAAATGAAAGATGGTGATTAATCAAGGTGGGGAAAAAAATACATTGAACCATTATTTAGAAATAAATTACTGCATCTATGAGTGAATTTGATTGAGTCCTTGGTGGCTCAGATTTATTATCCTCATTAAGAACAAGGAGCTTGTGGGGTGTGGGGGGGGCGGGAGTAAGTGGAATCACTCTCTCTAAGGTATTTTTGGTGGGTAAAAACTTTGATTTATATGTCATAACTAAAATCAATGATGATGTCAATTCCAGGTGATAAAACAAAATGATCATAAAATTATTTCTTCAAAAAATATCAAAGAATCCATTGCCGATTATGATGGAATAATTCTTGGAGGACTCAGATTTTTATGATGATATCAGCAAGGCAAATTGCCATTATGAACGACGAGCGAACAGATTTGTCTTCATTGTCCTCACCAGAGTAAAAAAGAAAATGAATAAAGAAGCAACATTTGTCAAAAACATTCATCAAAAAAGGTGGACAAATCCAATTTGAATCATTTTCAAAACAAAATATGCGTCTCAAAAAATCGCTTCATCATGAATGTCATGAGACGATACTCAAAAAAAAAAAAAAAAACTGAAAATTTTGTATGCTAAACTATCACCAATGTTCGAAAATGTTTCTCAGAAAGCATCATTTGTCAAGGAAACCGCCAATTTTGGCTATGGCAAAACTGGCCGTTCAAAACAGATCAAAGAAAGAGGTGAAACTAAACTCACAATCGAAGACTCTTCAACACGGGCATACCTTGCACTTGTTTTTCGTGATGCGTAGAAGATAGACTTATGAAGGACACTTAACAATGCACAAGTTGTTGGATGACCATTAAAGCTAACAAGGGTGAGCTAGCAGCCGATGGAAGGAGAAGATATATATATATATATAGCGGTTAAACATTTTATATATACATAATACAAATAAAATAGGAGTGACCCATTTCGTCTTTTTACATAGTCAACTATAAAGCATAGGAAGTTTTCTCAGCCGCCACTCTTCCTTTTTGGTACAGACTGGGAAGGTTGATTGCAAAATGTCCATTCTGTTACTTGATCGATCGTTGAACCAAAAACATCAATAGGAGGAGGGGGAACCCATGTAATATTTTCTGATTGAAACTAGAAACTAGTAATTTTCTGAAACGTTGATTACTTAAAACATAATATTATGGTTGTGCCAAACGTTTCCAGACTTTGAGCGGCTGTCATCTTCTGTTGCGTAGGAGATTAGTTCACTCCGAGCCCAGCAGAGAAAGAGATTAATTAGTTTATTTTCCCATTTTGCATGGTCGATTTCCCTTAAATCTTATTAAATTTTATCCATGCAAAAAACACTAAGAATTTTCAAACTGTGTTAATTTTCCCCTTTTCTTTTAAATTAAACTCACAGCTTTATAAAATATGCATAACAGCAACTTTGAAAACTAAATTATGGATAACAGCACAAATAGATATATATATTTCATCAAAAAATTTAATGTAACACCATCTTGTCTTATATAGACTTAACTTACTTAAACGGGCATTGCCCAAAGTCAGCCCAACATTTCATATAAATATATATAAATATAAATAAATAAATAAATAAAAATAAATATATATATATATATATATATATATATATATATATATAGTATGTCTTGGTGGGCTTCCTTCGAGGTTTAGCTTTTAGTCTAAACGCCCACGGAATTATTGGAGCCTGTCCGAATAGAGTGGACGTGCTGAATAAAGTCAAGTCAACGACTCCACCTTGTATGAACCATGAGAGAAAAAGTCAACCATGGCAATTTTATTACCATGTTAACATTTGTTAACTCTATCGATGCCAGCACAGTGATTGGTCCGCTCAGACCGAGTTCGACCTGTTTTCAAAACCTTTTTTTTATATTTTATAATTTATTACTTTCTAATTTATTATAGTCCCCATTTTTTAACCCCAAATTAGTACACCAACAATTTTGTTTCAAACAGACAACCTCGATTATTGGTGAGGTCATAAATTTTTAAAAAATGCCCAAATTAAATAACTCAGAGTCTGAAACATACGAACCTGTTTTATGATCAGATATATAAATTATAATAATAATTATTTTATTTATAAATTTGGGGTCTATTTACCCACCCATGGGACGAATGCATGCATGGATTATGGCTAAACATAATAACATATATCAACGAAAATAACAGTGTAGATTTATTATATGAAATTGGATCATCTTAGCCATGTGAATTGATAATTAGCACAAGGTTTAATTTATGTATGAACTTAGTGCATGGCTACTATTAAACATTGACTTTGGTAATATATCAATCTACTTAATTATATAAAAGCCCGCATCTCTTCAACCCCGCCTCCAAAAACCAAAAGTTCAACTCCAAGCAAACCACACCAAGATCCGGCGAACACCATGGCCGGCTACCCCCAGCCGGATACCCTCCTTTGCCCTACTCACCCCCCAACCCCTACGGCGCCGCCCCTACGGCGGCGATTTGTTCAAGCCCGACAAGTTACACCACCAGGCCACTGTCTACGGGGCGCCGGCGCCGGCGATGGAGTTCGGCATGCTGGCGGATCCCTACGGAGCTCCGGCGATAAAGCCGGGGAAGGGGGAGAAGCAGCAGTACGGAGGCGGCGGGGGGTACGGGTCGATGGTGAGCGTCGGTGTTCCCGCCGGGGACGGACCCGGCAATCGTCTCCGGGATTCAGATGGCGGACCAGGACAGGAGCGGCTTCATCGACGACATGGAGCTGCAGCGAGCCTTGTCTGGCTACAACCAGAGCTTTAGCCTTAGAACTGTTCACCTCCTCATGTACCTCTTCACCAACTCCAACCTTCGCAAAATCGGTACACAACTTCACTAAGTGGATAATACACGATAGAGTTTGGATTAGAGTTAGTATTATCATCGCATTGAAGTTGTATCGTACTGTTATGATTTTGAGGGCAGATTTTGTGAAGGAGCGAGCTTATGTGGTTGTGGGTTATTTGCAGGTCCTATGGAATTCAGCTTTGTTTTCTGCAGCCTCCAGAGCTCGAGGGTAGGCTTGTATATGTATAGCTTACAGAAGACTTTCCATTTCTGAAACTAAAACTAAACATTGAATTGATCGCAGGGAGTCTTTGAGAGGTTTGATCGTGATCGAAGTGGAAAGATTGATGCATCTAAGCTCAGGGATGCACTTATAAGCATGAGATACTTTATTGTTAGGTTTATCCCACATCACGTATAGAGGTAACTAATAACTTATATAGACTAATAGAAAAGTCTTATTCTTTAAGCTAACCTTTATATTAAGAGATGCCTATAACACTCATTGTAAGTCCCGTTTGGAAGCCCATTGGACTCAACATGATATCAGAGCCTGATTGATTGGCTTAGTGTTGCCTCGGGCAGCCCGAATTGGAGTCTCCTCGAACTTCACTATGTCTATAATATGTGGACCTTACATGTGGTGATGGGGAGATGATTCGGGTAACATGATGTGTGAGGGGGAAAATTGTTGGCCTTACATGTGGTGATGGGGAGATGATTCGGGTAACATGATGTGTGAGGGGGAAAATTGTTGGGTTTATCCTACATCATATATAGAGGTGATTAGTGACTTATATATAAGCTAATGGGAAAGCCTTATTCCTTATGCTAGCTTTTGGATTAAGAGATTAAGAGAGACCCATAACACTTATTGCAAGTCTCGTTTGGAAGCTCATTGGACCCAATAGTGGTATCAGAGCTAAGAGGCCTATAACACTTATTGCAAGTCTCGTTTGGAAGCTCATTGGACCCAATAGTGGTATCAGAGCTAAGAGGTTTGCAAGTTTTGGTTGTTGATATTTGATGCCCACCAAGTGTTCGACGAAATGTTTAAGAACCTAGTTGGTGTGTCAGAACCTACTTGGTGTGTCTGTGATTTGCCTTATTCCTTAAGCTAGCTTTTGATATTTGATGCCCACTAGGTGTTCGACGAAATGTTTAAGAACCTAGTTGGTGTGTCTATGATTTAAATGGGAAAGCCTTATTTCTTAAGTTAGCTTTTGGATTAAGAGAGGCTCATAACACAAGTCCTGTTGGGAAAGCATTATTCCTTAAGCTAACTTTTGGATTAAGAGAGGCCCATACCACTTATTGCAAGTCCTGTTTGAAAGCCCATTGGACCCAACCGTAGTATCAGAGCCAAGAGGTTTGGAAGTTTTGGTTATTGATATTTGATGCCCACCAGGTGTTCGACGAAATGTCTAAGAACTTGGTGTGTCTGTGATTTATATTTCAACAAGATGGCTAGCTGGTGAGAAGTATGTTAAATAAGATGACTAGCTGGTGAGAAGTATGTTAAGATGATATCTCTTAAGGGGCCTAGTAACTGGCATTATTGGAAAGGAAAAATGATTGATCATTTATATTCTAAGGATTTAAATGAACCTATCACTGGTCAAAAATCGGCAGAGGTGTCTGAAAAAGACTAGAATAAGTTGGCTAGGAAGGGGTGAGAAGTATGTTAAGATGATATCTCTTAAGGGGCCTAGTAACTGGCATTATTGGAAAGGAAAAATGATTGATCATTTATATTATAAGGATTTATATGAACCTATCACTGGTCAAAAATCGGCAGAGGTGTTTGAAAAAGACTAGAATAAGTTGGCTAGGAAGGCTATAGCATGTTTGAGACAATGGGTATATGAAGTTGTGTATCATCATGTTTCTCAATTGACGTCCTCAAAAGCAATATGGAATAAACTCCAAGAAGTTTATGAGAGGAATACTGCCGGCAATAAGACCCTTTTGATAAGAAAATTGGTGAATTTGAGGTATAAGGATGGAACTGACATAAGTGAGCATCTCAATGAGATGAAGAGTATATTACTCAACTTGCTAGGATGAAGATGACTCTAGATGAGGAATGGCAAGCTATCCTACTCCTCAACACTTTGCCAGAGAGTTAGGAAACATTGGTGACATCTTTGAGCAATGCTGCTCCGAATGGAAAACTCACAATGGACATCGTAACAAGCAGTTTACTGAATGAGAAGGTGAGAAGAAAATCTCTACTAACTTTAGGGTCTCATGCATTAGTGTCAAAAGAGGCAAAAGGTAGATCGAGAAATAGAGACACAGAGGTGAGAAGAAAATCTCTAACAACTTCAGGGTCTCAGACGGAAGGGACAAGAGTCAAGGAAAGTCTAAATCCAGGAAGCACTTGAAGTGTTATTATTGTGACAAGACAAGTCATATGAAGAAGGATTGTTGGAAGCTCAAGAAAGACTTGAAAAATAAGGACAACAAGGATCAAGGAGAAACAAACACTAATATTATGCATGATGACATGGTGACTCTTTCTGATTGTGGGAATGATTGTTTAATGGCTGATTTTGATGCTAGTTGGGTAGTTGATTCGGGAGCATCATTTCATGCAACTCCAAGCAGAAATTTGTTTGCTACCTATGAATCTTCAGATTTGGGTATAGTAAAGATGAGAAATAGTGATACTTCCAAAATTGTGGGACTTGGAGATGTGCATATAGTAACAAACACGGGTTATAGATTGGTGCTTAAAATTGTTAGACATATTCCAGATTTGAGGATGAGTTTGTTGTCAACCAGAGTGCTTGATGATGAAGGGTTTGGTTCATAATTTGCACAAGGTGTGTGGAAACTTGTGAAAGGTTCTCTTATTATTGCTAAAGGGAAGAAGTGTTGCAGTTTGTACAAAACTGAGATGAGTCTAGTTCGAGGAAAGGTTAATATCTCCTCATTTGATTCCACTACTGATTTGTGGCACCATCGATTTGGACACATGATTGAGAAGGGACCAGAGACTTTGAAGAAGTTAAATCTCCTTCTCAAGGTCAAGGACATCACAATTAGTCCTTGTGACCATTGTTTGGCTGGGAAACAACATAGGACATCCTTTGCAAGCACAAGTATAAGGAAGTCAGAAGTTCTTGAGTTGGTACACTCTGATGTGTGTGGGCCTATGGAGGTAAAATTTCTTGGCAGTTCTATTTATTTTGTCACTTTTATCAATGATACTTCTAAGAAGGTGTGGGCTAATGGCATGAAAAATAAAAGTGATATTTTTGGCATCTTCAAGAATTTTTATGTATTGGTTGAAAGAGAAACCGGTAAGCTCTTGAAATGTCTTAGAAGTGATAATGATGGTGAATATTGTTCTGTTGAATTTGATGAATATTATAGCAAGCATGGGATTAGGCATGAGAAGACGGTTCCTTATACTCTTCAACATAATGGAGTGGCTGAAAGAATGAACAGGACCATCTCTGAGAGGGTTAGGAGCATGTTGTCTTCAACTAAGTTGCCTAAAAGCTTCTGGGGTGAAGCCATGAGCACAGCTTGTTATTTAATCAACAGATCTCCCACACATGCTCTGGACAATGACATACAAGAAAGGGTTTGGAGTGACAAAAAGGTCAGTTATTCTCATTTGAGAGTCTTTGGTTGTAAAGCCTTTGCACATGTGCCAAAGGAGCAAAGGGCTAAGCTTGACTCTAGAGCCGTGGAATGTATTTTTCTAAGATATGGTGATGATAATTTGGATACAAACTTTAGGATCCTAAGAATAGAAAACTGATTCGAAGCAGAAACATAGTTTTCAGGGAGGATCAAACAGTTGAGGACTTTGGCAAGGAAGAAGTTCCTCAAACTAAATCTCAGGAAAACGTGAAAAAGATAAAAGATCCTTCAACCTCAACTAGAAGTGAAGAGGCGGCTTAGGATGATACAATTATTTCCCCACTGAGTAATGATGAGGGTGAAGATGTGGTGTCTGATGATATTTCTAATGAGCTTGTTAATGAAGTTGGACAGGAACATGGAGATTCTGATCAAGGGCAGCCAACTAATGTGAGGAGATCAGCTCGTGAACTAGTTCCATCAACAAGATATCATCAGAATATGCAACAATTATTGAATGTGGAGAACCAGAAAATTTTAGTGAGGTCAAAGTTTATGTAGAAAAGGAAAAGTAGTTGAAGGCAATGCAAGATGAGATGAAATATTTGCATGATAATCACACCTATGAGTTGGTGGATCTTCCTGAAGGGAAGAGAGTATTGAGGAACAAATGGGTCTATAGGATCAAATATGAATAAAATAACACACAACCAAGGTACAAGGCAAGGTTGGTGGTGAAGGGCTTCAGACAGAAGAAATGTATTGATTTCGATGAAATTTTTTCTCCTGTTGTTAAAATGTCTTTTATTAGAATTGTTCTGGCTTTGGCTGCAAGTTTGGATTTGGAAATTGAACAGTTAGATGTGAAGACGACCTTTCTTCATGGTGATCTTGAGGAGACCATATACGTGGAGCAACCAAGGGTTTTAAAATCAGAGGAAAAGAACAGATGGTATAAAAAGTTTGATTCTTTTATGGAAAAGAAGAAGTACAAGAAGTTTGTTTTTGATCACTGTGTGTTCATCAAGAGGTTGGATGATGGTGACTTTATTATTCTATTGTTTTATGTGGATGACATGTTGATTGAAGGACATGATGGAGCCAAGATTGCAAGTTTAAAGAAGAACTTGAACAAATCCTTTGTAATGAAGGATTTGAGACTGACAAAAAAATCTTGAGAATGTCCATTCGGCGTGACAGGGGAGCTAGAAAGCTTTGGGTATCACAGCAAAAGTACATAGACATGGTACTTTAAAAATTCAATATGAAAGATGCAATGCCGGTTGGAGTTGCACTTGGGGGTCACTTCAAGTTGAAGAAAAGTGGCTTAAGTGAAACAGAAATGAAGGACATGAGAAAGGTTCCTTATGCTTCTGCAGTTGGTAGTTTGATGTATATTATGGTTTGTACAAGGCCTGATATAACATATGGAGTTGGAATGGTTAGCAGACATTTAGTAAATCCGAGCAAAGAACATTGGCAAACAATTAAATGGATAATGAGGTACTTGAGAGGTACGTCCAAAATGCGTTTGTGTTTTGGAAGTGATAAACCTTTATTGTTTGGCTACACTGATGCAGACATGGCGGTGACTTGGCAACAAGAAGGTCAACATCTGGGTTTGTTGTTAATTTTGCTAATGGGGCTGTGTCTTGGCAGTCTAGGTTGCAAAAGTGTGTTGCATTATCCACAACTGAAGCAGAGTTTATTACTGCTATAGAGGTTTGCAAGGAGATGCTATGGGCTAAGAGATTTTGAATGAAATTGACATTAAACAGGAGAGATATATTGTACATTGTGATAGCCAGAGTGCAATTCATTTGAGTAAGAATTCAAGTTTTCATTCAAGGAACAAGCACGTTGATGTGAGATATCACTAGATAAGAGATGTGTTGGAAAGTAAATCTCTTGAATTAATAGAAATTCATACTGAAAGGAATGTTTTAGACATGATGACTAAAGTTGTGTCAAAGGAGAAACATGTTTACTGCATGAATAGAGCATGCATGGATGGAGCTTCCCATGCTGGATAGAGGTATTTCATAGAGTCAGGAAGGGAGGTTTGTTGGGTTTGTTTGGGCAAAAACCAAGATTTTCCAGATTTGGTTAGTTGAAAGGAATAAAAGCAACGTACGATGCTTTTCTTCTTTGGTTTTTCTGGTTTTTGGGTTTTAGATAAAAACTGTTGCTGCAAAGGGAGAAAGAAATTGTGTGGATTGAAGAAAGGTGAATGCTTTGTTGAGATTGGCTTGCAATTGTCAAAGTTAATTTCGCATAGTTCTTAATCTGCAATATTCTTCCTTTATTATCTTCTACGACTTTATACCAATTTTGTAGAAAGTACAGTAAATTGGTATTAGGGAGTTTGTTCTCCTGTGGATTTATTCTATATCAAAATTGTGATATAATGAATTTGATCTGGCCATTTGCCCCGTGGTTTTTTCCCAAAATTTGAGGTTTTTTACATAAAATTGTCTTGTCTGATCTCTTTATTTTGTTTGGTAATGTTCATCCTTACTTGTTGAAATAAGAGATTTGTATTTGGTTTCTATTCCCCGCATTGTTTTGGATCTGTTAGTCTCCAAGTATGACAAGAGTGGGGGATGAGCAGAGCCATTGAGTATGATCATTTCATAGAGTAAGTATTTATATGGACTAACAACTTTTAATGCTATCAAATTGTTTCTTAAACGACTTAGTGACCAGAGTAACTTTCTGTTCTTGCAGATGCTGTCTTACTGTTAAGGTGAGAAAATTTTCTGCTGTCTTCTAAATTCTGAGTGGCTATTTATGATCCGGTTAAATGCTATTGAATATTATAAAACCAAGTGTTTGACGGTGTTTATTCACATGGTACAGGGATTGACTGAAAGATTCAAGGAGAAAGACACAAGTTTTTCTGGTTCTGCAATGTTAACCTATGAAACTTTCATGTTGACAGTTTTGCCTTTCCTCATTGCTTAGGTTTAATGTAATATGTGGTGTTTACATGATATCAAAAACTAAAAAACTAGGTTCAAAAGGCCAATCAAGGTTGCTGTTTCTGAGAAGGTATTCTTGTCTTGAATATTATAATTTGTATTTATTTTCAGAAAAAAATTGTATGCTTTTTGGTATTGGAGATCAGGTGGTGCTAGGCAGACATATATAATTTTCTTTCTATGAATAATATAACTTCTATATTCGTTTACAAGAATCCAACCATTTTGGCCGACTCCTCACAGTTTATCTTAATAAAAAAAGATTAAAACTAACCATCTGCAATATTGTTTCGTGACTTTTGTTTTTAATGTAAAGGCACATAATATCCTATAAATTACTATCAAAGGAACCAAATATTATAACATATATAGAACACTAGTGAGAGATATTCTCCACTTTGGTTATCATTTCTATGCATACACATAAGATTGAAGATTGAAAGTTGTAAGTTAGCCCATTCTAGCTTGAAACTAACCCTGAATCAAGACTTTGTTTTCAGTACAAATGTGCAGAAAATTTATAACAAGCTACCAGGTTGAGGACCACCTTATTAACAAGTTACAATGCAAACTGATCTGCACCCAAAAAAATGTTGCAATGGATAGTAAGTATTTACCATAGTTGCAAAAATTGGGATCAGAATCAAAATCGGTTTTTAAGGGAGTCACTGAATCGGATCGAATCGGTCTAAATTGGTCAGGAATGGTTTAGTTGAATCAGTCCAAATTAGTTCTATATAAAAATTTTAATTTAGTCAAAATCGGTAAGTTTTAAGTTATAGAACATGTCATTTTGATATTATGGTATATATTATCTTGTATTGTTTTTTTCATATTTTTGGATTTTTTAAATTATTTAGAGTTAGTTATTATTTTTAACTTGAGTAGGATTTAAATTAAGTTTTAATTATGAGAATGCCCCTGCTATTTCTTTTATTTCCCCCCTCCTCTCTCCCACACCCGCTGCCCTCCTTCCCCGTCCCCGCCACCGCCACCACTGCGCCCTGCCTCCCCTCGCCAGCCCCGTCCCGTCCCTCCCCACTGCCATTGCCTAGCCCTGCCTCCCCCTGCATGCCCCGCCCTAACCCCCCATGTGCCCCCCGCCACAACCTACGCCCCCGCCACCCCTTGTGCCCTATGCCCCCCGCCCCGCCCACACTGCCGTGCTAGCCCCGTTGCCCCCGCCCCGCCCCACCATCCCATTCTGCCCTCTAGATCGTCTCCCCTCACCCCCACCCAGCCCCCTGGTCGGCCAATTGCCGCCCTCACTGCTCGCCACCCGGTCCTCCCCCACCTCGTTTATTGCCGCAGTCTGGAATTTGCTGATTTGGGCTGATTGCAAAATTGGCTCGAATCTGTCAGAGTCGGCTCGAATCTGCCGATTCTCGGACCGATTCTTATTAAAGTCGATTTACTCATTAAATAGGATCGAAAACCCTTTGATCCGATTTAAATCGGCCAATTCCGAATGAAATCAGCTGATTTCTCCATTTATGGTATTTACATGCTTAAATGCTCCCACGGAGCGAGGACCTTGATAATTAACTAGAATTGGTGTTAATCATTGAGGAGAATGTACGTAGTGTAGAGTAAAATGCAGTATCTCTCTTGTTTTCAGCTTGAAGCAGCCGAGCATTTGCTGCATGTTTCTGCAAGGTGGAAATCTACCTTCTCGTAAAAAATTTCATGTGTCTATCTCGATATTTTTATTTTTGTTTTTGTGCACTTGACTCGTCATTCATGGATAAGACGTATTGATTGAGTTTAATCGGTATTGACTACGCCAAACTCACTATTTAAGCTAAATTTATAAAGTAATTAACTTAACCATTAATTACCATATAATTTTCCAACTCCAAATATCAAGCCTGGTTATTTACTATTAAGACTAAATCAAACCCAACCATTTATTAAACATGTACATATTTAATTAACCAAACTATATGTTTGAAAAAATATATTAAAAATAACGTATGTTCTAAAAAATGAAACTAAGTAAAAAAAATAGTTTAAAAATAAATAGGATATTTGATAATTTTATTAATAAATATTATTTTTAAAAATTATTGAAGTATTAATTTTTATAATTAAAATTGTAATTTAAGAATAGGGTACTGGGGTACCGGGTACCCATCACTATGGCCAAACTAGACCATTTATAACTGGATTGTTTTTTTCAAGCCAAACCCTATTATTAATTATCCTAAATTTTACCATTATGATTTGGTTGGATCAGTTTTATGGGTGCTTGACCCAACAAACACCCCTATTCATAGATAATATGAAGTGAAAATTATGACGCAAGTGTACATGCCGAATCAAGTAATAAAAGTGATAAGAAAGCATCATCCCACGAGGAATTATTACTAAAAATTTTTAGTTACCAAAATTAATTCAATTAATTATACTTAATTAAAAGCAAAATTCAAAGAGTGATTTAATTATAAACTAAAACTAAACTAGTCTAAAATGCAATATTTAAATCAAATACTAACTTCAAGACGACAAACCTAAGATTTTCAATATCACCTAGTGCTTTATATGATCAAAGTTATAACTTCTACCTACGAATCACACATTTGGATTATTAACCATGAGAATTATTTATTTATGACATCTCTTAGATTTACTATAAACTTATCACTTGCACCCAACTCCTATATCTCTATGAAATTGGGTAAGCAAAATCATACTTTAAGTTCTGCCCTAAACAGTTACCCAAGACATATGAGTATATCTCTATCTCATATATGAATCACATAAAATAGATGAACAAAATTTATTTTATTCATTGACAAATTTAATCTTTCTATCTCTAGATAAGATCAAATCTCTAGATCAATCAATAGGTGATCAGGCTAATGATAGCATTAATGAACAGAATAAAATTGATAATCCAACATCTCAATCACATAGATAAAAATTAATAACTTTTATTAATCCATGCACTAGTTGTTATTAAAAATCCTAGAAAATAATTACTCCATAAAGTTTTCAATTAAACTTAAGAAATTTATATGTAATATGAAAGACATCGTTTAATTACAAATAAAAGTAAATCAAAATAAAGAAAAACTCTTATGGAGAAATCGTCTTCTTCTTCTGATCCAAATTCTTCGTCTTCCTTCTTTTGTCTTTCGTGTCGTCTCTTAGCAGTCAAATGTTGTTTTCCTCTTTAAATAAAACCGTAGTTAAGTTTATAAATAATCTACCCAAATATTTTAAGTGGGGTCCACTAGGATCTCTAGAAATATTGTCTACATTCGGTCATGTTTATCCACACCCATATCTTCTCCAAAGATTGCGTGATCCTTATCTTCAACGAGTCATGAGCACTCTAATCTCGGTATTGCTACAATACCCGGGCCCGGGGGCGTTGTTCCTGTAGCTATAGTTCTAGAATTCGCTTTTTCGCCTGATTTCACCCCGAATTCGTTCCGGATCCTCTTCTAACTCTTATACCTTGATAGAACAATATTAATTAGCACTTTTATGCTAAAATCATAATAATTTCTCGCATTATTAATAATATATAATAAACTTCTAAACTAATTAAATTAATATATAAATGACTCGAAACATGACAAAAACTCAATATAAAATGCAAAGAATAATAACTATTTTCCAGAGTTATCATAATAACACTAGTAATAGAACCTACATTGCTCAAATAGTACTAATTAACTAGTTTTCATCTCATAAACTCATGTTTGAGCACTTAGCACTTATGAGGCATGTGGACTTGATGTTGTGTTTATAGAAGATATTACATTAATCTAAAATATATAAATTATTTTAAACTGATTTTAATATATATATCTATATATATATATCAGTAATATTGCTTAATTTTATATTATCTTTTTATAATCATTATTAGAGAAAAATCTTTAAGTACTATAATTGTATCTAAATTAATTAGAGAACTCTAGTTATTTTTAATAAAGAATAATAAAAACAAACTCTTTGAATATAAAATCAATAAAAATTTCTCTCTCTCTCTCTCTCTCTCTCTCTCTCTCTCTCTCTCGTATGCTTAATCTCTTTATTTTTCATAGAAATTAACCAAAATAAATTTTAAATATAGTTTGTTCCCCTAGAGTGTGAGCTGCTTACGTAAATTACTTATACATCTACTCTTATTCATAAAAGGGGAGTTCAATATTGGCCTAAGATTACAAGTAAAAGAATCAGCTAATTAAATATAAGAAAAATAAAAAAATAATAAAAATACCTCCTATAGATGGTCATAGGTTAAAATCTTGCTAACCTCAATTTATTAAACAAACAATAAAAATACTTTTTCTTGTAGACGGTCACGGGTTGAACCCGATTAACTTCAACTTCTAACATCCTACTAATAAGAGTCTATCTAATTGTCTTGAAAAAAATATTATAAAAAATTAAATAAATATAATTCATATTTTCATTCAAATAGAATATATCTTTAAAGTTTATCATAATCTTTAAAGTTTATAATAATCTATATGCAAGATATTAAATTATTATAGTTTATCTAATTATTCAATGAGAGCTTATGTATAAATTCAAAATTTATCTGGTATAGGCTGCGCATAGCGTGACATCTTACCTAGTATTAATAAAAAGAAACTCAATAGTAGCTTGTGATAAAAAAATAGGAGATTTAACTAATAAAAATACCTCGTCCTCTGAAGGGTAACAAGTTTGAACCTAATTAACCTCAATTTCTAACTTCTTATAAAAAAATTAATTATATAATCCCAATATTGTAGAGGGTCACGGGTTCGAACCGCCTAACCTCTAGTTCTAACTTCCTACTAAAAAAATTTAATCTAGTTGCCTTACAAAAATTTAAAAATATTATAGTTTATCTTCTCATTCAAATAGGATCTATGTTTAAAGTCAATCAGAGTCTATATCTAAGACATTAAATTAGTATAGTCTATCTAATTATTCAATGAGAGTTTACGTATAAAATTAAAATTTATTTGTAGTATAATCGTGCATGGCACGACTTCTGTCTATGTGCTACTTCTTACATAGTATGAAATAATATCAGATAATGATAATGATGAAATATATTCAATGCTGAGCACATCAAATACCACTATACCAGGCTTCTCCAATGCTGCAGTCGTGCTCTCTGATCATCGACATCCCCGTTTTTCTCAGACTATCGTTCAGCTAATCTTCCAGTAGGGTTTCTACCATCATTTGTGCTTTACCAATCCCATGATTGTTCATGCACGTCTTTATTCTTGGCTTGAAGTCACAGTTTCTTTCCAGGTACCCAGGACTTTTTTAAAAAACTAACTTAAATACTTTTTTTAGCCTTTTACTAACTTAATCTTGCATGCCTGAAATTATGGTTTACCTAATTAATTGGGTGACAATTATAAATAGCTCATAAGAATCAACAGAATTTATAATTTAATTATTATTTCATGTATTATACAACGTGTATCTGTAATTAATTAATTGGATATATATATTCCAGTGATCTGGGTTGCTTCTTCTGTAGGAAGAGTTTTCCCAAATCTACTCCGACGGCAAGTGGAGAAAGAGATCATGCCCATACCACACCTTCATGTTCTCAATATTGTTCCACTAGACTTCATATTGGTAATCAATTTTCGTTAAGTAATTTGATTTATTATTATTACTATTATTATTATTTAACCTCTTCGTAAGTTAATTTTAACTTTGGTTGCATTGACATCATAAATATTACTTGTTGATAACTTACAAAGTCTAATTCAATGAATGGAGATGATCAATAAACATGCTGCATATTTTCAATCTATTTGTGTTAAGATAGCTCTCATTGTTGTTAGGGGCTTAGAATGTTGCTGGTTTTTTGTAAGAATTAAAGCTTACTTCTATTCGTATGTATTTCTACCATGATTGCATGATTATGCCCTCCTCCTAAAACAATATTAGAAGCGTTAACTCCTCGAAAATTGGAACTAATATTGAACGGCGCTGGCGTTCTCGAACCAACAATTGCAAGGATCTTGGCCTTTTTCTCAAGGATCGAAAGCTCACATTTTACCTCGAGGTGCTCAGTGATCATGCAAAAAATCATTTAGAGTTTCTATCAAAGTTGTTCTTAATTCCTCATATGTGATTTCAATGTCTTTGCTGGAGAATTGTTGTCTATACAGCTGCAAATCTTGCTGGAAAAGTTTGGAACGAACTTTGAGTGGGATGGAACAGTGGAAAGAAGTTTCACTTCATGGTTTCCTACAGACCACGCCGGCCGCCTTCAAAAGAAATTTAAAATGATCCAAATTCTCATGCAGAATATAAAAAAATTGGAGTTAAAGGTTTATGTGACCATAAATGTGAGCAAGAAAGACACTCCAACGAGGTTCATTTCTCATTTTAATAGAATTCAAAATCTTCCCAGAGCATCACCTCTTACAACTTCAAATCTTGTATTTCTATAACATATAATCAAGGGAAAAGTTAGTTTCTGCTAAGGCGGTTTTTCGTTATCTTCGCTACTTTCAAGATAAGGCCCGCGATTTTATCAACCATCCACCTCATGAAGTAAGGATAGGTGTTAATTATAACTTAAAAAATCCGACTTTGATAGTTATATAAGGACGTAGGTAGAAAACATCCGTAGGTTAAGAATAATACAATTACAACATTTTGTTTTTCTTAATTCATGAGCATCACTTGTCTCCAGTTATACAAAAGAAATCCTTTTTTTTACTTCCTTCCTCAATGATCATATGTTGAGACTTACTTTAATATAATTGACGGGTGAAAGGAGAGAAAGGTTTTATTTTATTTTATTTTCTCTTCCTAACATCAAAGCGCTTCTTAAGGCTTCAATGGATCAAAAATATTAATTAGGGAATTATTAAATATACTTCTTAAGGCACATATACAAAGACTACATATTACCAAAAAATAGTTAGCCTGCTTCCAAATATTCACATCGAAGATTGATAAATCTACTCTTGATTAATAAAAGGGGAACTCAACACCAGCCTCTTATTAAAGTTAAAAGATTTAATCAATCAAAATACAATAAAATAAAAAATAAGAATCAAAATTATTATAATATTTCTTTTCATTCAGACTTATTTTTAATGTCAATTATAATCTAAGGTATTAAATTATGCAATCTATGTCATCATTATTAAACGATGTTTATCTATGAAATTAAAATTTTTCTCAAGTCACGCATGGTACAAAAAAAGTGCAACAAGGCATATCAAAGATCTAGTAAAAAACTATTAAATATCCTGCCATTTTCCAAGACAAAATGACAAAGTCTTCATAGTTATCATATTGTAAATTGGTGTTAACTTTTAGATAAAGCAATGCAATTCCAAAGTAATACAGTTTGATGTATACACACAAGTATTATATGTTTTGCGTTTCTCCAAAGTCTACTTATATATATGTTTGATAAATATCTATCTTGACTCTTGTAGAACCAGGTATAATCACGGAATCCAGACACAGTAGTACATCTTCATTTCCAAAATAAACTTGTTATTTAATATACATATTGTTATTATTATTTATTATTAGGAAAGTATTGGAGCATGATTTTACCTAAATTAAGAATTTTAAAATATTGATAAGTTTAATAATTATACTAAGTGAATTAAATATATTATTTCATATAAATTCTTAATTCAAAATTTATATATTATTTAACTATGAAAAAACTTAGATTATGATTCTATTTAAATAAAAAATTGTTTAAAAAATAAATTTCTTTTGTTTGGATCATCATGTTGAGGATTTAGCTTTAGATTTCAACTTGCCCGAATGGAAGATTTTATTCGAGATGTCATGCAAAGTTGTTTTGCAAGTTGGGACTTTCTTACCAATTAGATCTTTGAGTAGTTTGTCCATCAATGGTAAGATTCAACTATGTTCACTAGAGAGATACTATATCCCAGCTTGTTGAAGACTCTAGTGTTATGTAAGGTGGCCATTACGGGAGAAGAGCTTGAGGATTATATTTCCAAATGCCCCTCCCTTACAAGCTTGTTCTTACACTCTTATAAACTAGGCAATAATATTTTTGTCACCAACCACTCATAACTAAGGTCTCTTGTCATTCAAGTGTATGCGCCTATTAAATTCAAGACGCCTGCTTTGAACTTGTTGGGATTCCCAGATTTTCATTGCTCATGGTGGACAAGTAGTTGGCAAAGCCATGTTTTTTAAGATGTTTCTTCTTTGAGAAAGTGTAAGTTCGAGGCTTCTAAGGATATGGCTCAAAGACACAGTATGCTTCTGTGGATTAGTCTTTATGGTCTGTGTCATGCACAGACTATTCAGCTCGACTATTATTGCATCAAGGTGAGTATATATCTCTTAGCTTGGTTTTTCTTCTTCTTTTCCAACATTGTCCTCCATGTTCTGGAGTACTCTATACGATTGAGGTTGGAGTTACGAATATTTTTTCTTCTATTTTATTTCGTTCCAAATTGTTGCAATTTTCTTTCTTATATCCATTTATTTTTTATGCTATAAAAATCTATATTATATCTTTTTACAACAAAATAATGTGTTCTATACATTATCTGAACTAATGTAGTTATTATTAATCTTTTATATGATGACCAACATAAATTGCACGAGTAATTTATAAGTGGTGCATAGAATTATTTTTGGTGATAACTACCATCTATATCTACGTTCTCTTACTTTGATTGCATTGGCATCACCATGAATTTGCTAGTAAGTTACATATAAGATTGATTAAATGAGTGGAGATCAATAAAAATGCAGTACTTTTTCATTCTACTTTTATACTGTTAAGGTTTATCTCTCTCTCTCTCTCTCTCTCTCTCTCTCATGCATCATTTTGAAGGGCTTATAAGTTTGCCCGGTGTTTGTAAGCACTAATGTTTATTTCTTATTCTAATGATTGAATGAAGGCTCTACTATTATCTGCCCCTTCAACAACAACATTAGCGGCGCTCACTCCCCTAAAATTAAAACTATCGCTAAAAGACGTCGACAATGATGTAGGGCCAATTACAAGGACCCTGGCCTTTTTTTCAAGGATCGAAAAGCTCACAATCTTCATTGAGGTGCTAAGTGGCCGTCAAGCAAAAAGTGATCATACATTTTTTTTGCAAAGCTGTTCTTTGATTTCTCGTATGTGATTTTAATGTCTTTGCAGGAGAATTGTTGTCTACTACACAGACGCAAATATTGGTGGAGCCACATATATTGTTGGAGATTACTGAAGCAATCTGTAAGTGGGATGGACCAATTAAAGGAGGTTTCACTTCATAATTTCCTCAGAGTTATATATAAGCGTCCACACTTGAATAAAGAGTGGAAGTCAGCCTTCAAAGAGGAACTTAAAATGATCCGAATTATGATGCAAAGTATTAAAAATTTAGAAAAAAACAACACATGTAATTAGAGACATGGTCAGGAGAGCTCCAACGAGCTTCATCTCTACATTGTAGAACGTCTTTGATAGAATTCGCAATCTTCCTAGAGCATCACCTATTGCAACTTTAGTTATGGTATATGTTTAATATATTTGATTTACATTGATTAGTGCTTCTTGTTTTTCTTTTCCAAAAAATAAAAGAAAAGCTTAGACTTGATGAGTGAATCCCCTAAAGATCATATGTGTAGTCAATATTTGTCTTCGGGTTAGAAACATATGTTACTTTTTTTATGTTGTATTTGATTCTTATAAGATCAATCTTCTTGCACTTTGAGAAATGGGCATGGGGGCCTTTCTCAAAACGATTGCACCTTGTCTAAATCTCTCACAAGTCAATTTTATCACCAAAATAACGCGAAAGTTATCCTTTTATTAATAAAAGTAGAAATATCATATCCCAAGGTTCAGTTCATGTAAGGTTTTATTGCATGATCTCCATTCTCAGGTTTTTGTGAGGTTGTGATCTCCATTCATGTAAGTAGCACAAAATTGTGCAATAATAACGTGCATGATATCATATCCTATATACGCACAAACAATGCATGCTTATGGAGAGGGCAATTCCGTCAATACATTAGCCTACACTTCACATTTCAAAATTTCCCGCTAAAAATAGAGCAAAAGACCACCACAAATCTCACCCGCTTCCCCATTCTACCCCTCAACGCACATTAGAGCGGGTTGAGCCGCCCATGGGGACGCCGCCAAACCATACTGCCGTCGCCGCCATGGCAGAGCTCGGCCAGAACGGCGGATTCGGATTGGGGAGGGTTTTAGTCAAAGTAAAATGCATGCTCACAAATGGTGAAGATCAACACAAGTAAATTAGAAGAGGGATTGGCATGCTGCACACCGCCGCTTAGCTTACCTGTTTGGACCTTTGCATTGAAGAGAGTTCATTAATTTTGGAAGTTAGATTGCAACTTGGAATGGTCATAGTTTCACTTTCACATTCCACAGTTCTTCTCATAGTCGCTAATACATGAACAGATGCATCAAAATATAGTAGTACAAGAAGACAAAGCTAGATGACCATATGGAGCTGAATTTTTCTCGTTTCTATCTTGTGTGGTTAAAAGTTTTAGAGCCTCAATTAGAAACATTAGACGAGTAGGCCAAATATTTAGTTTTTCATATGTGAACACTCTGATATATGTACAGTTTGATGTCATCGATTTGTGGATGTTTGAGGAGGTTTTTGACTGATTGTATTGCATTTTTGCAAAGTATCTTTCCTCTAAATATCTTCTTTGTACATTGCATCAGCTGTTTATGTCAGTAGAATTTAGCTCGTTTTCCTCTTTGATCACAGTTGCAACATATATATCTAGGAACTGACAGAGGCCAATTGCCCGGAGGTCACCAAATCAAGAACCGAGCAGTATTTTCAATTTGAAACCCACAATTAACTTGATGGAATCCCATGCCTAAATCAACATAATTAACAGTTTTTTAAATGTAATTTATGAATATTAAGACATTATGTGCATCAACTAGTAGGCAAAATTGGTCAAGGAATGATCAGTACTAAGGGCCGGCCATGAAATCAATCATAATCCGGCGTGCATGTAAATGATTAAACCAGTAAAAAGCGCCAATAAAAAGTTTTAACGGCATAACATTAGCAAGCATCAGATATAACATTATTGATTAATTAAACTCAAGGCGCAATCAGACTACAATAACCATGCACTGACATGGACTTTATTCTACTATATTAGTGCATGCTATATCCATATCTTTAATTATCCGACTCCAAATTAAACACAGCCAGCTTACAGAGAAGTGATGAAGTTTATGAAACGGTTAGCGGTGCCCTTGAAGACAGGAGTAGGATGCTGCCCCCCAACCCCGGAGGAAGTGGAGGCACACGCCGGAAGGGCATGCGGTGGCCATCGCGACGAAGGACAAGCGTGGGGACGCCGTTGATGGGGAGGTAAAACCACAGGCTAAGTACAGCGTTCTTCTTGATGTTGAAGTTCCAAAGTATGGCCGCCCAGTTTCCGGCGAAGGAAAAACTTCCGGCCCCATCTCCAGTGACTCTCAAGGCGAGGTCGTCGCCTCGTAAATCATGAACGTTGAAGATTACCCCTTCTCCGTCCACAGCCCGATCAAGGATTTGGGCGGGGATTACAATAGGCATAAATTGGGTATGGGACGCAGGGACGTCCAGCCTCCCAACTCGAGTCATCCTTCTGTAGAGAGGGCGGTAGAGCCTGAGCCTCAAAATCAGGCGTGCCATCCGCTGGTTGATGACAACGTCGGCCGGGTCTGCCATGTCCATTGCCATACTGATCTGCAGGTCAGGTCTCAGGTGAGAAAGCAGGTCCTTCACTAACGTAGTCGTTGGGTGGGGGGTGAGGGAAGAGGGTGAGTTTGTAGTGTTTCAGAGTCTAGCTGTCCCATTTTGATTACATGCCCTACCAACTCCGATCACACCAAGTGGAGGGGCTGGGTATTGTGCAGCTTGTGCATGATCTAGTATTTGCTCTCAAATTGCATGATTTTGTATTTGCTCTGAAATGCATGATTTAACCAAATCACGACACACACACCCCTACCAAGGTAGTACAAAATCACGCGCGCACACACATACGGAATCGGTTAACCTCGAAACAATGCACTTAAAATGGAAGCGGCTGAGAAGCTGAACTGTTGAAACACTATTGCAATTACAAGGTAAACGAATTATTCACAGTTAAAAGATATGTACTGTTTAGATTGAGTGTGATCATCGCATGTAGTAAATATTTATGTGGATACCCAATTTTACTGTTATCAAATTGTTTCTTGAACGATTTAGTGACCAGAGGCAGATGCTGTCTTACTTTACTGTTAAGGTTAAACAATTTTCTGTTGAAGTCTAAATTAAACTGAAAACATATGTGATCTTATTGAATGGTTTTGAATATTAATAAACCAAGTTTTATATAGTGCTTATTCATATATTACAGGGATGCATGAAAGATTCAAGGAGAAAGACACTAGTTTACTTATCTGGTTTTGACTGTTTTATCCTTGCTCATTGCTTAGGTCTAATGTAATATATATGGTGATTTCATGATACCAACAACTATAAATACAAGGTTCAAATGGCCAATGAAGGTTGCAAACGTGTTATAGTTTGTATATTTTTCTGCAAAGTTATTTTCTTGCCTTCGATGCTTTTCCTTTTTTTAGAGAAATTCCTCCACTTTGTTTATCAGTTCTATACATACAGATTGAAGACTGCAAGTTGTACATTATCCCATTTTATCTTGAAACTAATCCTGAATCAAGACTTTTTTGGTACAAATATACTGAAAATTAATAAAAATGTACAAGGTTTAGTGCCCCTTATTAACAAGTCACAATACACACTCTGCCCCCAAAAAATGTTACAATAGACGGGAACTACTTACTTTTAATATGTTCCCATAAAGTGAGGCCCTTGATCACTAGAATTGGTGTTTATCACTCGGGAGAGTGTAAAGGCCTGTAAAATGCAATATTTCTCATGTTTTCAGCTTCAAGTGGCCGAGCATTTGCCTCATACCCCTGCCAGAGAGAAATATATAAAACTTTTTTAACTAGACAAATATATGGAACTTAAATCAATAAATCTATATATCAAGACACGTTTTATGTTTATTTTTTTCTTGATATTTTGATATGCAAAGCCCTGATAACAAATAATAAGAATTGAGAATTATATAAGAGGCATGTATTAGAAGCTTAGATCGTGGACAGCTTGTCTAAGAGCATCGATTGGCTCTTTGGAGACAGTCTTAACCTGCACAATGAGCATACATTCTTAAATTACAAAAACAGCTAGCACACACTTGATAAACAATTGGGTTTTTCAACCAGTTGAAAATGGAAGGGTATCACCGTTAATGGGGTATTACCTGTTGGGTTGTCTCTCCCCATAAATACATAAAATGACAAGTTGGTTTTGGGCAAAAACTATAAGTTCTTTTAGAAAACGCGTTTTGCGTCATGTGGTGTGAATAAAATCAAAGGCATACATTTTTTTCTTTGGTGTGCAGAAAATGGGTGACGAAGAAAGAAAGGGGAAATTGTGTGGATTGAAGAAAGGTAAAATTCTTGTTGAGATTCATTTACTACCACCAATAGTAGTTTCGTTAAGTTCTTAATGGGTGACATCTTTCCTTTATTCTCTTTATTTGTGATTAATACCAATCTTGTTGAAATTGTAATAAATTGGTATTAGAGGACTTTGTTCTCCTGTGGATATTTTTTGTATCATTGATTCCTTCAAACGTGTCAATTGGGCATATATACCCATAGTGACTAGTATAAAGTTGTGATATGTTAAATTTGATCCTGTCGTTTGCCTTGTGCTTTTCCCCCATATTTAGGGTTTTCCACGTAAAATTGGTTTTGTTCATTTTGGATGATATTCTTTTTTCCCCGTAAAATTGGTGTTGTCTATTTTGATTGATAATTCTCATCAATTATGTATTGACATGAGGATTTAGGTGTTTGGTTAATCACAACAAGTGGTATTAGAGCCTATTTTTTGGTTGTAGTAAATTTTGGGTTGTGGATATTTTAAGCATGCTAGGTGTTCAACAAAATTTCTAAAAGCCTAGTTGGTGTGTTTGTGATTTATGTTTCAACAAGATGGCTGATGAGAAACATGTGAAAATGATATCTCTTAATGGGCTAAGTAATTGGTACTATTAGAAAGGAAAAATAATTGATCATTAATATTCGAAGGATTTGTATGAACTTATCACTAGTCAAAAACCAGGAGAGGTGACTAATAAAGACTTGAATAAGTTGGATACTAATGCTATGGCCTGTTAAAGACAATAGGTAGATGAAGTTGTATATCATCATGTTTCTGGGCTAACATCCTCAAAAGCTATTATCAGAGTAATACTACTATCAACAAGAACCTTTTGCTAAAAAAATTAGTGAACTTGAAGTATGAAGATGGAAGTGACATAAGTGAGTATCTAAATGAGATGAAAGTATTATTATTCAACTTCCTAAGATGAAAATGACTTTGGATGAGGAATGACAAGCTATTGTGTTCCTCCATTGCCAAAGAGGTAGGAAACATTGGTGATCTCTTTGAGCAATGCTGCTCCGGATATAAAATTTACAATGGACATGGTAACAAGTAGTTTATTGAATGAGGAGGTGAGAAAAATCTCTACTAACTGCAGGGTCTCATGCCTTAATGTTATAAGAAGCAGGAGGTACATCAATAAATAGGGACACAAACAAAAGGGATAAGTGTCGAGGAAGGTCTAAATTAAAGAACAACTTGAAGGGTTGTTATTGTTGAAAGCTTAAGAAATACTTAAAAAATAAGGACAACAAGGATCGAGGAGAAAATGCTACTAATGTTGTACATGATGACATGGTTATTCTTTCTGATTGTGAGAATGATTGTTTGCCGGCTAATTGTGATGCTAGTTAAGTAGTTGACTTGGGAGCATCATTCCATGTAATTTCAAGCAAAAATTTTTTAACTACCTATGAACTTTCGAATTTGGGTATAGTGAAGATGGAAAATAGTGATACTTCCAAAATTGTGAAACTTGGAAATGTGCATATAGTAACAAACACTAGTTACAAATTGGTGCTTAAAAATATCAGACATATTTCGAATTTGAGGATGAGCTTGTTGTCAACTTGAGTGCTTGATGATGAAGGATTTTGTTCACAATTTGCATAAAGTACGTAGAAACTTGTGAAATGCTCTCTTGTTGTTGCTAAAGGGAAGAAATGTTATAGTTTGTACAAGACTGAGATGAGTCTAGTTTGAAAGGAGGTTAATATCTCCTCACTTAATTATACTGTTGTTTTGTGACACCATCGATTGGGACACATGAGTGAGAAGGGACTAGACAAATTGAAGAAGCTAAATCTCCTTCTCAAAGTCAAGGGCATCACAATTAGTCCTTGTGACCATTGTTTAGTGAGGAAACAACGTAAGACATCCTTTGCAAGCACAAGTATAAGGAAGTTAGAAGTTCTTGAGTAGGTACACATTGATGTCTGCGAGACTATGGAGGTAAAATCTCTTAGCAGTTCTATTTATTTTATCACTTTTATTGATGATACTTCTAGGAAGGTGTGTGTTTATGGCATGAAAAATAAAAGTGATATTTTTGGCATCTTTAAGAATTCTCATGTATTAGTTGAAAGAGAAACAAGTAAGCTTTTAAAATTTCTTAAAAGTGATAATGGTAGTGAATATTGTTTTGTTGAGTTTGATGAATATTGTAGCAAATATATTATTAAGCATGAGAAGATGGTTCCTTATACTCCTCAACATAATGGAGTGGCTGGAAGAATAAACAAGGCCATATCTGAGAGGATTAGAAGTATGTTATTTTCAGCTAAGTTGTCACAAAGCTTCTATGGTGAGGTCATGAGCATAGCTTGTTATTTGATCAATAGATCTCCCACTCATGCCTTGGATAATGACATACCAGAGTGACAAAAAGTCAGCTATTCTCATTTGAGAGTTTTTAGTTATAAAACCATTGCACATGTGCCAAATAATAAAGGGCTAAGCTTGACTCTAGAGCAGTGAAATATAGTTTTCTAGGATATGATAATGATAAGTTGGATACAAGCTTTGAAATCCTAAAAATATAAAACTGATTCTAAGCATAAATGTTGTAACGACCCAGCCCAAACTGCAATGTAATGGGCCTAAGTCATTTATTTAAAATGGTTAACCCAAGTTAAAGATCTATAGTCCATTCCCACTTATAAACAGGATCTTATCCCTCTAGGTATTAGATGTGGGACTAAGTTGACGGATCTCACAATCCACCCACCTTAGGAAATTATCCCTGAAATTCTTACACGTAGCCTCTGTTGCTAGCCCCAGCGCACGTCCTTCTCCGGCCCCTAACCGGCATCCTTAGCCAATTCCTATAGTCTAACCCACCATCTAACACGGAACCAGGTTGCTCTGATCCCATTTGTAATGACCCAGCCCAAAGTGCAACATAACGGACCTAAGTTATTTCTTTAAAATGGTTAACCCAAGTTAGAAATTTATAGTTTATTCTCACTTATAAACAGGATTTAATCCGAGTAGGTATTAGATGTGAAACTAAGTTGAGGGATCTCACAATTCACCCAACCTTAGAAAATTTTATCCTCAAAATTCCTATACTTGCCGCTACTAACCCCAGCCCACGACCTTCCTTGGCCCGTGACCAGTAGCCAAGCCAACATCTCCAGTCCAACCCACCATCTAACACAGAACCGGGAGGCTCCGAGCTACAAGCCAAGTGTTACTAAATGAAGCTAAGTGTTCCATAAATTAATTTTCTATTAATTTTTAAGATTTTAAATAAACTCTTGACATAAAAATTAATATAATAAATACTCAAAATAATCTAAGTCCTATGAACCGAACAAAAATCCCACTACCATGCAAACAATCTCCAATAATAGAGTCCTCTAGCTATCCCGACTCTATCCATCCTTCCATGCTCATACCTGCAGAGGCAATTACGTGTTAGTGATAAAAATACTAAGTCGTATAATTACAAGAAATAATTAATATATTCCACAATATCTAAATTATGTCTTTTGGTGATTATGAGCCTATGTTGAGCTCTTAATATGCTAAGAGGGTGGCCGCCCATTCAGCTACAATCCCATGTATGCGCACACACGCTACGTGGCCCTCGGCCTGTAGTTATCGATATTTGTCATTAACTCACCCTCTCTGTATCACAAGTGTATAATGAGCCGTCTTGCACCACTGCGCCCTGTCACCCCTTTCGGCATGGGGGCAAATATTTAATCTTTTAATAATTTTAGGGGTGTTGTCCTGTGTCGAACTGAGTCAATTCATTAACCCCGTTTGCGCTTGGCACATAGTGGTCGAATGTGAGTTCATGTCGACCAAGACTCCCACATAGTAACTTTTAAGGGCATTGCCCCATGTCGGGACTCCCACATAGGAATATATAGCATTTCGAGTAATTATACAGACCTGGTATTGTGATGAGGAACACACAACTATGACACACGATCCTAAAGCCTTCCCTTTGTGAGTTAAATGGGCTCACAAACTATCCAGAAGATGTTTCATTTAATATCAATAGAACTTTCTTTTATATAGAAGAATATGCGTAGAATTCAAGAAGTCATTACATTAAATTTTATAAATATGTATGGAATTCAAGAAGGAACTACATTAAATTTTATATAAAAGAACGTAATCACGAATAATTATATTAAATACCAATAATTAGTTTGATAATAAAAAGTCAAAAACTTATTATTTACTTAATGTCAATGAATGTTAAATCGCAATCACAACGCCCAATCCCAAAAATTCAATAAATAAAAATTTATTTAAAACCATTCATAAATATCATTGTACTGATAGAATAAAGTTCAATATTGATTCTTAAGAATAATATTTAGTTAAATATTATTTATAGTTCATTCTTAAGATTTACAAAACCCTAAATAAAATAGCCTAATTATTATTTATTATATTAACATTTTATGTCGAGAGTTTATTTAAAATCTTGAAAATTAATAGAAAATTAATTTATGAGACACTTAGTTTTATATAGTAACACTGCTCGTGGCTCGGAACGGGTGGGTCATTACAAATGTAGTTTTTAAGGAAGATAAAACAGCTGAGGACTTTGATTAAAAAAAGTTTCTCAAACAAAATCTTATGAAAGTTTTGAAAAGATAAAAGAATCTTCAACTGATCTGGGTTACCCTACAAAATAGCAGCAAAATGAACAAGGTCATGGCCGGCATTTTACGCACATAGAGATTTTCATTGCAGTTAAAATTTACTTGCTACTAAAATAATTTATAAACCATTGTCAAACGCATAAAGGTTAAGAATACCATCGATTATTGTACAATTAATTAATGCATTTTTGTGGTCTTATGCTCTCGTTGTCTATTTTCTGTATATTAGGCAAGATGTTGAGTGATACACGACTTCTATTATATATAATTTTTAATTTTATAAATATACTTTTATTTAATAATGATGAAACACACTATAATAATTTAATATTTTAAATATATATTTTGATTAACTCCAAAATCCAAATGAAAAAACAAACTAGAATAATTTGATTCATTATTGATCGTTGAGGCGAGTGTTGAGTTATCCTTTTATTAATAAAAGTAGAAATATCATATCCCAATGTTCAGTTCATGTAAGGTTTATTGCATGATCTCCATTCTCAGGTTTTTGTGAGGTTGTGATCTCCATTCATGTAAGTAGCACAAAATTATGCAATAATAACGTGCATGATATCTTATCGTATACGCACAAACAATACATGCTTATGGAAAGGGCAATTCCGTCAATACAATATCCTCCACTTCACATTTCAAAATTTCCCGCTAAAAACTAGAGCAAAAGACCAACATAAATCTCACCCGCTTCCCCATTCTACCCTTCAACGCACATTGGAGCGGGTTGAGCTCATATCGTATACGCCCATGGGGACGCCGACAAACCATACTGCAGTCGCCGCCATGGCCGAGCTCGGCCAGAATGGCAGATTCGGATTGAGGAGCGTTTTAATCAAAGTAAAATGCATGATCCAATTTTTTTCTCTACCTACTTCCAGTTTTTTACAAATGGTGAAGATCAACACAAGGAAATTAGAAGAGGGATTGCCATACTACACACCCCTCTTAGCTCACCTGTTTGGAGCTTTGCATTGAAGAGAGTTCATTCATTTTGGAAGTTAGATTGCAACTTGGAATGGTCATAGTTTCGCTTTCACATTCAGCAGTTCTCCTCGTAGTCGCTAATACATGAACAGATGCATCAAAATATATAGTACAAGAGAGAAAGCTAGATGACCATATGGAGCTGAATTTTTCTCGTTTCTATCTTGTGTGGTTAAAGTTTTAAAGCCTCAATTAGAAACATTAGAAGAAGTAGGCCAACTATTTAGTTTTTCATATGTGAACACTCTGATATATGTACAGTTTGATGTCCTCGGTTTGTGGAGGTTTTTGAATGATGGCATTGCATATTTGCAAAGTATCTTTCCTCCAAATATCTTCTTTGTACATTTCATCAGCTGTTTTTATGTCATAAGAATTTAGCTTGCTTTCCTCTTTGATCACAGTTGCAACGTACATACATATATATATATATATATATAGGGGAGTACTGTGCTGCGCTGCCCGTTTTTGCAGGCGGCGCATGGTGGCTGTCAATTCCAGCTCCCCCACACCTCCCTCACCCACAGCTGCCACTCCCGCCGCCGTTCGCCCGCCCGGCTTCCTGCCGCTCCCTGCCCGTGGCCGCCACCCCCAGCTTCCAGTCGCTCCCCTCGCCCCTTCCTGCCGCTCACCCCGCCTGCAACCGCCGCCACCCCACCCTGTTTGCCCCCGAGCCCGCTGCTCGTTTCGCCCACACGCCACCCGCACTGTTCCCCTCCCGCCCACCTCTCGACCTAGCTCCTCCCCACCCTCTGGCCCGGACCGCTCCTTCTCTCTCCCCACGCTGCCACCACCGCTCCAGTCATACCCACCCCCAGACCACTCCTTCCCCCTCCTTGCGCCGCCGCACCGGTCATGCCTGCATCGTCACCCCCCCTCTGTTTTGCCACGTTATGCTCACCGAAATCCACCAGCGGCATTTTGTTGGGGGAAGGAAAGGGAGAGGCGGCAGCAAGGTGATGCGGCAAAACAAAGAGGAGGAGGGCGTGGCAGTTGGTGGGGAAGAAACAGGGGAGAAGGAAATGGGCAGGGGCAGTTTAATAATAAAAACTTTGACTCACTCCCCCTTGAGTCAATATTATGAAATATATCCCGAAAAATATTTAAAAAAATACAGTAAAATGTCATAAAATAAAATGATAGAGTTCTAACTCAAATAACATGTTTAATACGTTATTCGAGTTAGAACTCAATTATTTTATTTTATGAAATTTTACTATATTTTTTAATATTTTCGGGATAATTTCGTAATATTGACTTGAGTCAGGAACAAAGTCAAGTTTTTATTATGCCCCCGCCCATTTACTCATTCTTTTCCCCGACCTTCTCCTCTATTCCTCGCTTCCTCCTTTTTGCCGCGCCACCTCGCTGCATCGCCATTGTTATTGCCGCCTCCACTTCCTTCCCCCAACAAAATGCCGCCGGCAGGATTTCAGCGAACCTAATGCAGCAAAACAGAGGGGGGTGGGCGATGCGGGCATGACCAGGGATACGGCGGCGGAGTGGGGGAAGGAGCAGTCTAGGGCGGCGGCGGCGGCACAGGGAGGAGGGAGGAGCAGTCCGGGCCAGAGGGTGGGGAGGAGCTCGATCGAGCAGGAGACGAAGGAGAACGGCGCGGGGCGGGGAACGCCGAGCGGGGGGAGCAGCAAGAAAGCCGAGGGTTGGCGGCTGCGGGCCGGGGCAGGGGAGCGACAAGAAGGGGCAAGGGGAGCGGCCGGAGGCCAGTGGGGGTGAACGGCAGCAGGAGAGGCGGCTGCAGGCGAGGGCGGTGGGGAAAGCAGCAAGGGGAATTGAGTGGTCCACTGCCTGCGTTGCAAAAACTCCCATATATATATATATATATATATATATATATATGAACTGTACAGAGGCCAATTGCCCAGAGGTCACCAAATCAAGAAGTGAACAGTATTCTTAATTTGAAACCCACTATTAACTTGATGGAATCCCATGCTTAAATCAACATAATTAACAGTTGTTTTAAGCGAAATTTATGAATATTAAGACATTATGTGCTTCAAGTAGTAGGCAATATTGGTCCAGGCTTGATCAGTAGTAAGGGCCCGCCATGAAATCAATCATAATCCGGCGTGCATGTACGTATACATACAATGATTAAACCAGAAAAAACCGCCAATAAAAAGCTTTAACGGCATAACATTAGCAAACATCAGATATAACAATATTGATTAATTTAACTCAAGGTGCAATCAGACCACAATAACCAAGCACTGACATGGACTTTATTCTACTATATTTGTGCATGCTATATCCATATCTTTAATTATCCTATTCCAAATTAAACACAGCTAGCTTACAGAGAAGTGATGAAGTTTATGAAACGATTAGCGGTGCCCTTGAAGACAGGAGCAGGATGCTGCTCCCCCAACCCCAAGGAAGTGGAGGCACACGCTGGAACGGCTTGCGGTAACCATCGAGACGAAGGACAAGCGTGGGGACTCGGCTAATGGGGAGGTAAAACCACAGGCTAAGTACAGCGTTCTTCTTGATGTTGAAGTTCCCAAGTATGGCCGCCCAGTTTGCGTGGAAGGAAAAACTTCCGGCCCCATCTCCAGCGACTCTCACGCCGAGGTTGTTGCCTGGTACATCATGAACGGCGAAGTTTATCCCACCTCTGTCCACAGCGCGATCAAGGACTTGGGCGGGGATTGCAAAAGGAATAAATTGGGTATGGGACGCTGGGATGTCCAGCCTCCCAACTATAGTCATCCTTCTGTATAGAGGGCGGTAGAGCCTGAGCCTCAGAAACAGGCTTGCCATCTTCTGGTTGATGACAAGGTCGGCTGGGCCGGCCAGGTCCATTGCCAAGCTTGTCTGCGGATCAGGTCTCATCTGAGAAAGCAGGTGCTTCACTAACGTCGTCGTTATGTGGAGGGTGAGGGAAGACGGTGGGTTTTATAGTGTTTCAAGGGTCCAGCTCTCCCATTTTAATTACATGCCCTACCAACTCCGATCACACCAAGTGGAGGGGCTTGGTATTGTGCAGCTTGTGCATGATCTAGTATTTGTTCTCAAATTGCATGATTTTGTATTTGCTCTGAAATGCATGATTTAACCAAATCACGACACACACACCCCTACCAAGGTAGCACAAAATCACACCTCTGGTCTTTTTATTTTTAGTAAACACACACACACACATACGTAATCGGTTAACGTCGAAACAATGCACTTAAAACGGAAGCGGCTGAGAAGTTGAACTGTTGAAACACTATTGCCATTACAAGGTAAACAGATTATTCAGAGTTAAAGATATGTACTTTCTAGATTGAGTGTGATCATTGCATGTTGTAAATATTTATATGGATACCCAATTTTACTGCTATCAAATTGTTTCTTGAACGATTTAGTGACCAGAGCAAAATTTTTGTTTTTTACATGCAGATGCTGTCTTACTTTGCTGTTAAGGTTAAACAATTTTCTGTTGAATTCTAAATTAAACTGAAAATATATGTGATCTTATTGAATGGTTTTGAATAGTAATAAACCAAGTATTAGATGGTGCTTAGTCATATATTACAGGGATTTATGAAAGATTCAAGGAGAAAGACACTGGTTTACTTATCTGGTTTTGACTGTTTTATCCTTGTTCATTGCTTATGTCTAATGTAATATATATGGTGTTTTCATGATACCAACAGCTATAAATACAAGATTCAAATGGCCAATCAAGGTGGCAAACATGTTATAGTTTGTATATTTTTCTGCAAAGTTATTTTCTTGCCTTCGATGCTTTTCCTTTTTTTAGAGAAATTCCTCCACTTTGTTTATCAGTTCTATACCTACATATAAGATTGAAGACCGCAAGTTGTACATTATCCCATTCTAGCTTGAAACTAATCCTGAATCAAGACTTTTTGGGGTACAAATATACTGAAAATTAATAAAAATCTACAAGGTTTGGTGCCCCTTGTTAAAAAGTCACAATACACACCCAAAAAAATGTCACAATATACGGGAACTATTTACGTGTAGTATTTTTCCATGAAGTGAGGATCTTGATCACTAGAATTGGTGTTAATCACTCGGGAGAGCGTAAAGGCCTGTAAAATGAAATATTTCTCATGTTTTCAGCTTGAAGTGGCCAAGCATTTGCTTCATACCCCTTCCTGAGAGAAATATATAAAACTTTTTTTAACTAGACAAATATATGGAAATTAAATCAATAAATCTATATAGCAAGACATGTTTTATCTCTATTTTTTTCTTGATATTTTGATATGTAAGCCCTCCTAACAAATAATAAGAATTGAGAAATTATACATGTTGTCATCTATAATATATAAGAAGCATGTATTAGAAGCTTACATCGTGGACAGCTTGTCTAAGAGCATCGATTTGCTCTTTGGAGGCAGTCTTAACCTGCACAATGAATACAATTCTTACATTACAAAAACACGTTTTGCATTGTGTGATGAGAATAAAAGCAAAGATAAGAGTTTTTCTTCTTTGGTGTGGAGAAAAAGGGCAATGAGGGGAGAAAGAGAAAATTGTGGATCGAAGAAAAGTGAAGATATTGTTGAGATTCGTTTATAATAGTTTCACCAAGTTCTTCATTTGTGACATCTTTCTTTTATTTTCTTTATTTGTGATTAATACCAATCTTGTTGAAATTGCAATAAATTGGTATTGGGAGAGTTTGTTCTCTTGTGGATATTTTCTATATCATTGATTCCTTCAGACATGGCAATTGGGCAAATATGTCCATAATGACTAGTATAAAGTTGTGATATAGTGAATTTGATTCAGCCATCTGGCCTATGATTTTTCCTCAGATTTGGGGTTTTCCACATAAAATTAATTTTGTCTATTTTGGATGGTATTCTTTTTCCCCGTAAAATTGATGTGGTCTATTTTGATTGATACTTCTCACCAATTATGTGTTGAAATGAGGAATTAGGTGTTTGTTTAATCCCAATAAGTGGCATCAGAGCTTGGTTGCTTGGATGTAGCAAATTTTCGGTTGTGGATATTTTATGTACACTAAGTGTTCGATGAAATTTCTAAGAACCTAGTTGGTGTGTTCGTAATTTATGTTTCAAAAGATGGTTGATGAGAAGCATATTAAGATAACATCTTTTAAGGGACATAGTAACTCGCACTATGGGAAGGGAAAATTAATTGATTATCTATATTTCAAAGATTCGTATGAACCTATCACTGGTCAAAAACTGGCAAAGGTGACTGATAAAGACGAGAATAAGTTAGATATGAATGTTATAACCTTTTTGAGACAATGAGTCGATAAAGTTGTGTATCATCATGCTTCTAAATCGACATCGTAAAAAGCTATATGGGATAAACCTGAAGAAGTTTTTCAGATGAATACTACTGGAAATAAGAACCTTTTGCTAAAGAAATTAGTGAACTTGAAGTATAAAGATGGAAGTGATATAAATGAGCATCTCAATGAGATGAAGAGTATTATTACTCAACTTGAAAGGATAAAGATGAATTTGGATGAGGAATGTTAAGCTATCGTGCTCCTCAACACATTGCTAGAGAGCTGGGAAATATTGATGATTTCTTTAAGTAATGCTACTCTGGATGGAAAATTCACAATGGATATGGTAACAAGTAGTTTATTGAATAAGAAGGTGAGAAGAAAATCTCCACCAACTTCCAGGTATCATGCATTAGTGTCAGAAGAAGCAAGAGGTAGATTAATAAATAGGGACACAAATAGAAGGGATAAAAGTCGAGGAAGGTTTAAAAAGGATTGAAGTGTTAGCATTGTGACAAAATAGGTCATATCAAAAAGGATTGTTGGAAGCTTAAGGAAGACTTGAAAAATATGGGCAACGAGGATCAAGGAAAAAATGATACTAATGTTGTACATGATGGCATGGTGATTCTTTTTAATTATGGGAATGGATGTTTGACGGTTGATTGTAGGAATGATTGTTTGACGGATGATTGTGATGCTCGTTGAGTAGTTGACTCGGGAGCATCATTCCATGCAATTTCAAGCAGACATTTTACTACCTATGAACCTTTAGATTTGGGTATAGTGAAAATAAAAAATAGTGATACTTTCAAATTTGTGAAACGTGGAGATGTGCATATAGTAACAAATACGGGTTACAAATTAGTGCTTAAAAATTTTAGACATATTTCAAATTGAGGATGAGTTTGTTGTTAATCAGAGTGTTTGATGATAAAGGATTTTATTCAAAATTTGCACAAGGTGTGTGGAAACTTGTGAAAGACTCTCTTGTTGTTGTTAAAGGGAAGAAGTATTGTAGTTTGTACAAGACTAAGACAAATCTAGTTCGATAGGAGGTTAATATCTCCTCACTTGATTACACTGCTGATTTGTAGCACCATTGATTGGGCACATAAGTGAGAAGGGACTAGAGACATTGAAGAAGCTAACTCTCTTTCCCAAAGTCATGGACATAACAATTAGTCCTTGTGACCATTGTTTGGTGGGGAAACAACATAGGTCATCCTTTGCAAGCACAAGTATAAGGAAGTCAAAAGTTCTTGAGTTAGTACACACTGATGTGTGTGGGCCTATGGAAGTAAAATCTTTTGGCGGTTTTATTTATTTTGTCATTTTTATTTATGATACATCAAGGAAGGTGTAGTTGTATGACATAAAAAAGAAAAGTGATGTTTTTAGCATCTTCAAGAATTTTTATGTATTGGTTAAAAAAGAAACTAGAAAACTCTTAAAATGTCTAAAAAGTGATAATGGTGGTGAATATTGTTTTGTTGAGTTTGATAAATATTATAGCAAACATGGGATTGAACATGAGAAGATGGTTCTTTATACTCTCCAACATAATAGAGTGGCTGAAAGAATGAACAAGATCATCTTTGAGAGGATTAGAAGTTTGTTGTCTTCAGCTAAGTTGCCTAAAAGTTTCTATGGTGAGGCCATGAGCACAACTTTTTATTTAATCAACAGATCTCCCTCACATGCTTAGGACAATGACATACTAAAAAAGGTTTTCAGTGGCAAAAAGGCCGGTTATTTCTATTTGAGAGTTTTATGTTGTAAAGTCATTGCACATGTGCAAAATAATAAAGGTCTAAGCTTGACTCTAGAGCCATACAATATATTTTTCTGAGATATAGTGATGATAAGCTTGGTACAAACTTTGTAATCCTAAAAATAAAAAACTGATTCAAAACATAAATAAAATTTTCAGGGAGGATCAAACAATTTAAGACTTCGATAAATAAGAAGTTCGTCAAACAAAATTTCAGGAAAGCTTTGAAAAAGATAAAATAACCTTTAACCGATCTGAGTTACCCCACAAATTAGCAGCAAAATGAACAAGGTCATGGCCGGCATTTTACGCACGTAGAGATTTTCATTGCAGTTAAAATTTACTTGCTACTAGAATAATTTATAAACCACTATCAAACGCACAAAGGTTAAGAATGTCATTGATTTTTGTACAATTAATTAATGCATTTTTGTGGTCTTATGCTATCGTCGTCTATTTTATGTACATAGGCATGATGTTGCGTGATACACGACTTCTATTATATATAATTTTTAATTTTATAAATAAACTCTTATTTAGTAATGATGAAACACACTATAATAATTTAATATTTTAAATATATATTTTGATTAACTCCAAAAATCCAAATGAAAAAACAAACTATAATTTGATTCATTATTGCATGATCTCCATTCTCCGCTCTTTGCGAGATTGTGATTAACATAAAGCACGTAAGTAGCACAAAATTATGCAATAATAACATGCATGATATCATATCGTACACAGCACAAACAATACACGCTTATGGAAAGGGCAATTCCGTCAATACATTATCCTCCACTTCACATTTCAAAATTTCCCGCTAAAAACTAGAGCAAAAGACCAACATAAATCTCACCCGCTTCCCCATTCTACCCCTCAACGCACAGTGGAGCGGGTTGAGCCGCCCATGGGGACGCCGCCAAACCATACTGTCGTCGCAAGCCGAGGGTTTTAGTCAAAGTAAAATGCATGCTCAGAATTTTTTAATACCTACTTCCTGTTTTTTACAAATGGTGAAGATCAACACAAGTAAATTAGAAGAGGGATTGGCATACTACGCACAGCCTCTTAGCTTACCTGTTTGGAGCTTTGCATTGAAGAGAGCTCATTCATTTTGGAAGTTAGATTGCAACTTGGAATGGCCATAGTTTCACTTTCACATTTCGCAGTTCTTCTCATAGTACAAGAGAGAAAGCTAGATGACCATATGGAGCTGAATTTTTCTCGTTTCTATCTTGTGTGGTTAAAGTTTTAAAGCCTCAATTAGAAACATTAGACGAAGTAGGCCAAATATTTAGTTTTTCATATGTCAACACTCTGATATATGTACAGTTTGATGTCATCGACTTGTGGAGGTTTTTGAATGATGGCATTGCATATTTGCAAAAATTATCTTTCCTCCAAATATCTTCTTTGTCCATTTCGTCAGCTGTTTATGTCAGCAGAATTTAGCTTGTTTTCCTCTTTGATCACAGTTGCAACATATATATCTAGGAACTGAACAGAGGCCAATTGCCCAGAGGTCACCAAATCAAAAAATGAACAGTGTTTTAATTTGAAAACCACAATTAACTTGATGGAATCCCATGCTTAGATCAACATAATTAACAGTTTTTTTAAAGCGAAATTTATGAATATTAAGACATTACGTGCTTTAACTATTAGGCAATGTTGGTCCAGGAATGATCAATACTAAGGGCCGGCCATAAAATCAATCATAATCCGGCATGCATGTAAATGATTAATCCATTAAAACCGCCAATAAAAAGTTTTTAACGGCATAACATTAGCAAGCATCAGCTATAACAATTTTGATTAATTAAACTCAAGGTGCAATCAGACTACAACAACCAAGCACTGACATGGACTTTATTCTACTATATTAGTGTATGCTATATCCATATCTTTAATTATCCTACTCCAAATTAAGCACAGCTAGCTTACAGAGAAGAAGTGATGAAGTTTATCAAACGATTAGCGGTGCCCTTGAAGACAGGAGCAGGATGCTGCTCCCCCAACCCCCAAGGAAGTGGAGGCACACGCTGGAAGGGCTTACGGTAACCATCGGGACGAAGGACCAAAGTGGGGACGCCGTTGAAAGAGAATAAAAACCACAGGCTAAGTACAGCGTTCTTCTTGATGTTGAAGTTCCCAAGTATGGCCGCCCAGTTTCCGGTGAAGGAAAAACTTCCGGCCCCATCTCCAGTGACTCTCAAGGCGAGGCTGTTGTCTGGTAAATCATGAACGGCGAAGATTACCCCTTCTCCGTCCACAGCCCGATCAAGGATTTGGGCGGGGATTACAATAGGAATAAATTGGGTATGGGACGCTGGGATGTCCAGCCTCCCAACTCGAGTCAACCTTCTGTAGAGAGGGCGGTAGAGCCTGAGCCTCAAAAACAGGTGTGCCATCCGCATGTTGATGACAATGTCGGCCGAGCCTACCAGGTACCCTTCCATGCTGATCTGCAGGTCAGGTCTCAGGTGAGAAAGTAGGTGCTTCACGTCGTCGTTGGGTGGAGGGTGAGGGAAGAGGGTGGGTTTTATACTTTTTCAAGGGTCTAGCTCTCCCATTTTGATTACATGCCCTACCAACTCCGATCCCACCGAGTGGAGGGGCTGGGTATTGTGCAGCTTGTGCATGATCTAGTATTTGCTCTCAAATTGCATGATTTTGTATTTGTTCTGAAATGCATGATTTAACCAAATCACGACACACACACCCCTACAAAGGTAGTACAATATCACACCTCCTGCCCTTTCATTTTTTGTAAACACGCGCGCGCGCGCATACTTAATCGGTTAACCTCGAAACAATGCACTTAAAGTGGAAGCCGCCGAGAAGTTTAACTGTTGAAACACTATTGCAATTGCATGGTAAACAGATTATTCACAGTTAAAAGATATGTACTGTTTAGATTGAATGTGATCATTGCATGTAGTAAATATTTATACTGATACCGAATTTTACTGTTATTCAATTGTTTCTTGAACGATTTAGTGTCCAGAGCAAATTTTTGTTTTTTGCATGCAGATGCCGTCTTACTTTACTGTTAAGGTTAAACAATTTTCTGAAGTCTAAATTAAACTGAAAACATATGTGATCTTATTGAATGGTTTTGAATAGTAATAAACCAATTATTAGACGGTGGTTAGTCATATATTACAGGGATTTATGAAAGATTCAAGGAGAAAGACACTAGTTTACTTATCTGGTTTTGACTGTTTTATTCTTGTTCATTGCTTAGGTCTAATGTAATATATATGGTGTTTTCATGATACCAACAGCTATTAATACAAGGTTCAAATGGCCAATCAAGGTTGCAAACATGTTGTAGTTTGTATATTCTTCTGCAAAGTTATTTTCTTGCCGTCAATGCTGTAATTTGAATTTTCCTTTCTTTTAGAGAAAATCCTCCACTTTGTTTATCAGTTCTATACGTACATATAAGATTGAAGACTGCAAGTTGTACATTATCCCCTTCTTGCTCGAAACTAATGCTGAATCAAGACTTTTGTTTGGTACAAATATACTGAAAATTAATAAAAACTATAAGGTTTAGTGCCCCTCATTAACAAGTCACAATACACACTCTGCACCCCCAAAAATGTCACAATAGACGGGAACTATTTACGTTTAGTATGTTCCCATGAAGTGAGGACCTTGATCACTAGAATTGGTGTTAATCACTCGGGAGAGCTGTTAAGTGTTTAAAATATATAATATTTACCCATATTTTTAATATGATTTTGTACTTCTCGGGTATAAACATTATTAATTTAGTGATATTTTTCATTATATTCTAGTTAATTAATATTTTATTAGATATGCTTAATTTTGGTGTTTCAATGCAAAAAAGATGAATAAATTAATCTTTAGATTTTATTGATCATGACACTTGGCCCCACCTGATGGTTACAATTTATAGTGTTCAATGGAGTCGAACAGTTGGAAACTTGAAAGGACATTATAATTAATTTAACTATGTCAATTTGTGAACACCTTCTTCGAATTCTTGTATCTCCACTTTAGGAGTGGTCATTTGTTGTTATCATATCTCATCTCTTGGCTTCGAAATTTAGTGAAAGAAGTAGCTTTAGTTTTTTTATCTTTTATAATAAAAATTAGTTTCTTTTTTATATTGTTTTCTATTTTTATTATGGAGTAGTTTTTATTTCGTTCTAGAGAAGAATGGAACTTAACATGATTTAATTAAATTTATTTCAAGCTCTTACTCTTTTATTCAATCAGATTGTTTGAATTATCATCTTCTAAATGCTAAAAGTAGATTAATCACCTATTTCTTAGATCGTGAGGTTTAATTAGATTTCGGGAGAAATTAATTAAATTAGTCATTGATAATTCATCATACGACGAGTCTTTTGACTTGTTTGTCGTTGTGGTCGGGAGATGCGTATGTGATTGTAAGGCAATTCTTAATACATTATTTTGTTGATTAATCAATTATCACCCGGAGGTAGAAATTGAGGCAAAATAATAAAGACATGAAGGAGCGGGAGCCACCATGTCATATAATTATCCTAGATCGACAATCCGAATAAAAGAATGAAGATTAAATTTATGTTAAGGGAAATTCAACTCTAGAACGAATTTCATCATTTTAACTTCTTCTTTTATTTAAAGTTATTATTTAGATTTAGTTAAATCAAGTTATTTTTGTTTTACTCTCATTTTATTTTCTTTAATTAATTATATAAAATTCATCTTTCGGCTGATACTCGATTTATTATTATATTACTTGTTTCAACCATGTATACTTACATGACACTAAAATCATTCTGAACAAGAGCGTAAAGGCCTGTAAAATGCAAGACTTCTCATGCTTTCACCTCCCGCCAGAGAGACATATAAAACTATTTTTAACTAGACAAATATATGGAACTTAAAATCAATAAATATCTCTATTTTTTTCTTGATATTTTGATATGCAAAGCCCTCCTAACAAATAATAAGAGTTGAGAAATTATACATGTTGTCATCTATAATATATAAGAAGCATGTATTAAAAGCTTACATCGTGGACAGATTGTCTAAGAGCATCGATTTGCTCTTTGGAGACCGTCTTAACCTGCACAATGAACATACATTCTAACATTACAAAAACAGCTAACACACGCTTGATAATCAATTGGGTTTTTCAAATGGAAGAGTTGATCATGTTAATGGGGTATTACCTATTGGATGTTGGAAATAAATATATGCGTGAGGAATTGTGTCATATGTTATTATATAAGGTTGGCTTAAATTAAATTGATCTACTAAAGTAAGGTTATGGGCCATAAATTAAGGTGTGGAATTCAATGTAAAAAATGTGGAATTTAATGTGTAAATACCTTTTTATATTTCTCTTTTCGTGATGGGTGAAAATGAATTTATAAAACTACATAAATAGGAGGTTACGGTCCCTAAATTAATAAGCAGTTTTCGTTCTGGTATTCTATTGTCCAGAATTTAGGTTTTGGAAAACTCTTTTAAATTCAGAAGACTAATACTTAACATGGTCAAGACTCTAGTTTCTCTTGCTTCAGGTACGTTTTCGCTATCTAGTTTATTTACTCGATAATTTGTTATGAAATTTAATAAAGTACATTACCTTCTTCATGATTGTCCAAATTCTACCCTCTGTGCAGGAAGAACAGTAAGAGATCCCAAATATCTATAGAAGTGTTGGCCTGATTCATAGTTCAGCTCCTGCGGATTGACAGCTCCCACTGGTTTCTCTTGTGCCCCATTAATGTTCTTGATAGTAGGCAACATCTGCCAAAACAATATAACTTTTTTAAGATAATGAACAAGCCCCACTTCATATAAAATTGAATCGCTTCCTCAATATATGCTCTGTTCTTATCTTTGTAAGGAATGGGTCTGGTTTGCCATACGCATACATGATCCCAATGACAGCAAGTTGGTCGTTTGAGGTTTAATGAACCATGAGAACCTCTAACTGGTACCGGCAAACATTTGTAGCATATAGTATTATGCTGTGACCCGAATGTTTGCCACCAGTTCCGATTTCAATGCATCAACCGACAACATACGTGAGGAATGTGGTCGAAGGAAAGGAACGCCTTAATCCATTGAAAGAATGCTCAGAAGGTGAGTGCCAATGGCATCGTTTGAGCGAGAACTGGGTGCCATCTATCTCCTATCTCCGGGATCACTCTTCCATTTCAGCTGCAATACCTTCCCAAACATGATTAGGACGAGAGCATCACCACATGCAAAACATCCATGCACAAGTACAAGATTCAGCAAATAAATCCTACCATAATATCATGGCCTCTATTCATGAGCACTCCATCAGCAACTTTGTAGCTCTTTCTGAGCTTGCCCAAGCCTGTTTTAAGTTTCACTTTGTCATGGAGGAGATCAATCTGGGATTGCAATTCCCCTTCTTACAACCGCTCCATTCTGCATGCAAGTCCCCCCAGTGGCCTGGCCCAACATTACTGTTTTCCAAGTAATTGAATTCTCTCTCATCTAAGGTGCTTAATTACAAACACATATTAATGTCTATATAACGAAAGCATCATTGATAGATGATAAGGAGATAATGTTTGAGAGAGCACCTATCTCATCGGTACCATTTGCTAGGAAGAGAGAGGAGAGGAACACACAGATGACCAAGAGATTGGAGATTTTCTCTGGCATTTTTTTACCCAGAATTACCATGTTGTTTGATGTGAATTATCCAAACGTAGAACGTATAAATGGTCTTAAGACTCTACATATTAATGGGGTCATGCTCGGTCTCATCTTTCACCAATCACCATGAAAAGTTGGCGAACCAGCGGCTTTTTGGGTATTCTGTGGAAGTGATTGTTGCAAAAGCTTTTCAGTAAAGTCACGGCAAAATCCAGGGAGTCTTGTTAAAAAGAGAGAGGCATTTTTAGAAGATTATGATTTTGGGGTGCTAATTTATCTTCTAATCTAATATTAAGGAGATATTTTGTTCAGCATATTAGCGAAGTTCTAAGTATTGTATAGTATATTTAACTCGCGAAACCGGGTTCAAGCGGATTTTTAAATTATTAATAAAATATTTTACTAGCCATTAAAAATATTTTTTTATCAATATTTCGTTAAATATGGTATAATATCATGGATTTTAACCAAAAAAAGGTTTTGAAAAATATTAAATTAAAAAACTCGGTAGGAATTAAAATAGTACCACTAGTTTTGAGGATGGTTTCTGTTAATACCAAATCGGCCAACACAATACGGTCTTTAAAACTATGAATGTTAGATTAGCTTTATACACAATAAATTATTGATGAGAAGTAAGTTTTAGTCTACCCTTCTCACGTGACCAAGCATTTAGTCTATAGAAGTCTGGTTCGCTTGATCATCCAATGGCAATATTCAATTTACTACTTCATGTCGATAATAATCTTCAGAACATTTTAACAAGTATCCATTTAAGGATAAGAATCAACGGTTTAGATTAAAAAGTAGTTGACTGATGCAATGGTTCTAATTGAATTCATTTTTGGTACTTTTTAGTCGGTTGTTTATATTGAACTGTTGTATAGAAACCTTTTTATTATTGTTGTCGTATTTTTTAGTGGAATCAAGTTAATCGAATATTATCTCCTTATATTTTCTTCCCAACATTAATTAAGGAAGAATAAGTACGGTGTTTTCAATAAGAGGGATGATAATTCGTAGAAAGTCAAACTTTTTACTAATGATCAAGTCTTGACTTGTAAGTGTGGTGGCTTTTGACCATTGATCCATTCCGTTGCAAGATAAGTTTTTTATCTTATTTATATTTTATAATATATTTAACTTCTACAATGATCAATTCAATAGCTTTTTGGTCAAGTTTTCGACTAAAGGATCATATGATTTGTTAGAACTGTGATTAGAACTATGATTTGTTAGAAATCAAGGAGATGCCTCAATGACATGTATTAACCACGTTCATTATAATAATAAGTTAAGTATATTCTAACCCTTTTGTGTTAAAGTGTCGAGGGTTTTTTTCGCTCTTATCATGTTTCAACCTTTTTTTCATTGCCGTTGGTTCTGTTCACAAAATAATTTTATAGGTTTATTAATACTTATTGAATTTAAAATTATTATTATTATTAATTAGTAAAATCGCTTTGGATTATTATTCTACTCAAATTAAGAATTTTAAAAATATTGATAAATTTTCATATATTTATAATTATACTACTTGAATTAAAAATTTTAATTTCTTAATAATACATGCTTAATTTAAATTTTTATAGATTTTTATTTATTTATTTATATATGGCTATTTATTATTAAGAAAAATTTTAGAGTATAATTTTATCCAAAATAAAAATCTTTTAAAAAATAAATTCCATTTAATTATTGATTTTTTTATTACTTATTAAAATTAATATTACTTTTGGTATTTGTATACAACTATATTTTTGTTAAAATTAAATAAATATTTATAATTTTTATTTTTGTTTATATTGAACTCTTGTATAGAAACCCCTTTTACTATTGTTGGTGTATTTTTTTGTGGAGACATCTGCAAAGGGATGGACTCACCAAATCAATCAAGAGAATAACCTTGACTTAGTGTCAAGTTAATCAATATTATCTCCTGATATTTATCTTATCTGTTAGTTTGAGAAAATAATGGAAAAGCCTATAAATATTATATTTTCTTCCCAACATCAACAGAGGATAAGTCCAGTGTTTTCAATAGGAGGGATGACAAGTGGTACAAATCAAACTTTTTCCTAATGATCAAATCTTGACTTCCAAGTGTAGTGACTCTTGCTCGTTGATCCATTCCGGTATAAGATAAATTTTTTATCTTATTTATATTTAATCATATATTTAACTTCTACAACGATCAACTCAATAGCTTTTTGGCCAAGTTTTGGACTGTGAAGGATCATATGATTTGTTAGAACTGTGATTGGATTATTTTGTGATTGTTATTCATTCCTGATTTGGCGCGTGAAGTGGTTGTTCAATTGGTAAAAGAAGAAGGAAAAGCTGTTTGTGTGGACTGCTGCTTTGCAATTTTCACTCACCGCATCCTCATCATATAATGGATTGGGAGAAATTGATTCAAACTCTGATAATGTTGATATATTTCCACATCCGACTAACTTTAATGTTTCCAATTGTGTATCTGCGAAGCTGGTTTCCACAAGTTTTTTGTTTTGGGAAATGGAGTACTCAATATGGTGGAAACTCATGGTCTCATTGGTTTTTTGGATGGAAGTATACCTCCTCCTCCCCAAACAAAGGTTGTTACTCTGTCCGATGGTGCTGTCAACATTGTTCCAAATCTTATGTATGAGTCTTGGAAAAGAAGTAATCAGCTGTTAAAAGGGTGGATCACTGATACCTTAGTAAAGAGGTAATTGGGTGTGTGTCTTCTACGAACTTCGGCTGATGTTTGGAAAGCCTTACATCAATCAGTTATTCAATCCGGAGAGGATAGAGAGTTATTGCTTTAAGTAAAGTTACAAACAATTAATTCGCAGATCCTCTTATTCTTCCCTGTTTGACTATCTGTCTGCATTCAAACTAATTTGTGATTCAACATCGGTATGTCTATTGTCAAAACCCAATCTTCTCTTCTCAAAGACGAGGATTCCATCCTGCACAGATACAAAACAGACAACCTGCTGCTCCACAAAATGTTGACATTCAACATGCCAACTCTCTACAAGAACCTTCTTAAATGGATTCTAAAGCTGCTTCCAAGGCCATTTTGACTCAAATTGCTTGTCAATTGTGTTTAAGAAAGGACCACACTACTGCAAGGTGTTGGGAATGATATAATGAAGAATGTCAGGTTCCTGATTTACAAACTGCATTAGTTGCAATGCAAATGACTGAAGATGACTTTCAAAACTGGATACCTGATTCTGGAGCAACATCACACATGTCTAGGGATCCAGGTATTTTTACTCAGATGCAAAATTATTCTGGTTCTGACAATATCATCATAGGTAATGGCACTTCTCTTCCTATTACTCACATTGGTGAATTACCTGTGAATACTGTCTCTGGTCCTTTAATTTTGAGTAATGTACTGCGTGTTACAGACATGAAAAAAAATCTACTGTCCGTAAGTCAGTTCACTAAAGATCATGACTGTATTTTTCAATTCACATCACAAGATTTTACTGCGGTAAGCAGATCTACAGGGAGAGTAATTGCTCGAGGTTCATGGTGTGGCGGCCTCTATGTACTAGAACAAATTAAAGAGGCTGCTCTTTTCTCAAATAGACAAATTATTGAGACTGAGGATGTATGGCATAAAAGGCTCGGACACTGTTCATAACAGGTTCTAGAAAGATTGCAGAAGGCTGAACTTATCCATGTGATTTCTAAAAGCAAGGAAATTTATGTTTGTATCACATTGTATCGTGCTTTGGTTGGTTCATTGCAATACCTTACATTCACTCGGCCGGATATAACATTTGCAGTCCCGTTTATGCATTCTCCCACAAATTTTCATTACAGTCTGGTAAAGCGTATTCTACGTTATGTCAAGAGTACAATTAATTTTGGACAGAATCTATCTGCTGTTACAGAAATGAAACTTCTGGCTTACTCCGATACCTTTAACAAGGAGATCAACAACAGGTTTTGCTACCTTCCTTGGAAGCAATGCTATTTCATGGAGCTCAAGGAAACAACAAACAGTTTCTTGCTCAAGCACAGAAGCTGAGTATCGAGCACTTGCAGCAACAGCAGCTGAACTCACATGGTTAGTATTCATACTAAGGATCTGCAAATACAGTGGGCAGCAACAGCTATCATGTGTTCAGATAACTGAAGTCCCCTGCATCTGACTGTCAACCCCATACTTCATACGAGATCAAAGCACATACTTTCATTATGTTCGAGAGAGAGTAGCCGGTAAATTGTTACAAACTGAATTTGTGCCTTCATCCGAGCAATTGGCTGATATTTTTACCAAATCACTCTCATCTGATCTCGTCATTAAATTTTTTTCAAACTTCAGCTTTTACCAAAGCATTGCTTGAGGGGGGATATTGAAGTATGAGAATCAACGATTCAGATTAAAAAGTAGTTGACTGATCTAATGATTGAATTGAATTCATTTTTGGTATTTTTTAGTCGGTTGTTTATATTGAACTCTTGCATAAAAACCTCATTTACTATCATTTCAAAAGCTTTTTGGCCATGTTTTCATCGTATCATTGTTTTGTTCAGAGCAATATCCATTTCTCAGAACTAAGAAGAGACCTTTCCCTGGTAAATGATACCCCCTCAACGTATACAATCCTGGAATCAATGTTTTACAAATTCTTCGCCACTGAAAGCAACCTAACATACACAAGTACACCATACCCGACTAGCTTAGCCAACTTACGCCATACCTCCACTTTAATTTACATACACACATAGAGAGAGAGAGGAAAAGAGAAACCGGATTGAGCAGGTTCTACCACCTGCGCAATAAATGGGATGCTGACTTGAACAGAATACAATCTTGGCAGCTGAGCAACATCATGACCCAAATGTTAATATCCAGGTCTGAGTGAAGTGAACGTTCGCCTCCCAAGCCCTAAAATACCGTTTTTATGTCAAAAGCATTTCCAATCTTCTGCCCTCAACTTCGATATCCTGAATACTTCACCGCCTATATGTCCTCTTTAATGTCCAGCCGACTTCAGCTTCTTGACGAATTCCTTTGCCAAACTCTATGTTCAAATAGGCCGCGTTCATTTTCCCCGTACAATTGTATTTACCAAAATTTAAAAATTCTACAAAGCATTCACCCAGCCATATAATAAACAACTCAATACACATTTTTCAGCAGCAGGCAAGCTGAAAAAAACACCACCCAACAAAAAAACTAGCTCCGAACTCCTCGTTAATCCTAGCCCCAAACGTATCGAATAATCACAAAGCCCACCCCTTCACCGAAAGTTGAAACCAAAAAACAGCAAAAAATGGCAAAATAAAGGAAGGTGGAGAGAGGGACAAGCCAAGATACCTGGCGGAGAAGAATTCAAGGGAGCGTAAAAATGGCGACGAATTGGGGGAGGAAGAGAAGAAGCGGGTGAGGGTTCTCATTTTTTTGTGCGGTTTTTGAAATTGGCGCGAGCTAAGAGGAGACGAAGTAGCCGTTGCCAAGGGTTTTGGCCTTTTGGGCTTACCGTGTCCGTATTTGTCTGTCCGTGTCCCTCCCCGGAAATGGGTGATAATAATAATCATAATAATAACTTTAAAAAAGATGGATATTTTTTGACGGAAGAATCAAAGTAATTATCAGAAATGGAAATTTTTTTAATAATAACAAGATTGTCCTTAGTTTAAATATTTTTAAAATTTTAAATTTGGCTAGGGCATTTAAAATAATTCATAATTTTTCCCCTTTCGTGACAATTATAGTTAATTTTCCTACTTAATGGTAATATCAAAAATCTACTCTCCTTTTATAGTAAAAGGTTCTAATAATAATAATAACAACAAAGACCAATAAATTAAATTATTTACATGAAAACTAAAAATTAATTTATCAAGAAAATAGTTTATCCACATGAAAACTAACAATTCGTTTATTTTTTTGATAAAATAACAATTAGTTTACTTGCTCTATGAAAAATAATCAACCGTGAGGTTTTACAACTAACTATGGTTGTCGGATATTAAGCGTATTTTATGAATAGTGGTTTCCTTAATTATAGTAGGATCTTACAATTATATTAGTTATAAGACCTTCTAGTAGATTATTGCCCATTATATTAAAGAGTAACGAATATGACGGAAACATATGTATTTTCTGTGGCTGCGTGAAATGCAATCTGTATACTGTATGTATAAGTGTTTAACTAATTTTTTATTCAGGTGTTGGTTTCTTGTTTTGCACATATTTCTTGGCATGATTATTGTTATAATTACTTATTATAAACAATCTACTTGAGCATGAAGTATAATTATTTCATACAATAAACAATCATGGGCCGTCTATTTATCATCAAAAGCGTTTATGTACACTATTACTGGAACTAATAATGTCAAGAAATAAGCACATTATTATATATATAAAAAGAAACGAAATTAAAAAATATTTTGCACTTTGGGGAAAAAAAGGCTAGCAAATGAGCGTAACAAATTAAAATGGGCAATGACGAGACGGTTACTATTACGACTGGATTTTTACACACCAATATCAATATTATACACAAATATTAAGCAAAAACATTTAAACAATAAATTAAAACTTCAAATACATAATTGTTTGCACATATTTATCAGGCAAATATTTATATTTATCCGAAAAATATTTATATTTATCCATTCACGTGATAAACTCTAGAGAATTGGTCTATGCTATTCCAAAACCACCACCAGAGGAGATTACGAGAGAACTAGTTCGTGCTGTTCCAAGATGGAAGGAGGGAATTTATACAGAAAGTTGGGACGTCTATGATTCCCTGCCCCAAATGGTGGAACTGAGAAATTCTCCAGACTGCCTATATAAACACCCACACAGTGAAAGAGTAAGAGGGGGCTAGTACACTAAGGAAAAAAGCTTTTACAGAAAAAAAGAGAAAAAGAAGAAAGAGCGGAGAAGGAGCCCCTCGCCAGAGATCATCTCCTACTACCCCTGTCTCACCAACCAGTACATGGCTTGAAGTACCCCCTGCCCTATCACTATGCTGCAGCCAATCTACCCAAAGGTTGGTTTTTTCTATTTTGCAAAAACGCCAGTGATGAGGAAGATTGCTTTTCCCCGTTATGCATGCCTGTGACATCTCCACCCATGAATCCTAATTGTTGTGCCCTGCCAACATTGCCGTGAAGCCTTGTTGTTGTTGTTGCCACGAAGCCTTGTTGCTGCCCGCGAAGTGGAAAGCCGAAGTACCATTGACCAGAGAGGAGATCCAGCCTAGTTGTGGTTGGCGGATGAGTTCGTGAAGCCAAGGAGTTGGTTGCAACCCCCTTCAAGAGTCGTGAAGCACTGCCTTATTCGTGACACTAAGCTGTGCCGAAGTTTTGCCACTAGGTCATCCTAACGAAGAAGAAAAGTGGAGCTTTGAAGCAGTATCCCTGAAATCCAGATCCTTGCCGCCTTGGAGGGAGAGTCGCTGCCAAGTGCCGTTGCTGCTACCTACAGACGCGAAGAGCCTGGTCGAACTGCCACCAAGAATCCCTCTTGGAGTCACGTTCCTAACTTGCAGCCTTGCTATTACAAGCCTGGCCTACCAGAGCACATTGAAGCCTCGCCAGTTGATGGTTGCCCTTGCCAGGAAGTTCTGAGCAGCAAAATATCAGAGCCCACCGGAGTCCTGTCCCATTCTCGCCGGCAGCAAAGAACAGGATAGCATCTCTATTTTGTAGGTTTGGCGTCCAATTTTCTGGCGACTTTTCTAGACAACCTCAACCTTTGACACAACACCACCCAAACTTGCGGCCGGAGACTCCTGCCGTAGCCGGAATTTTGCCAGCAAGCTGCCGATTGGAAAAGTCAGAAAATAGAGCATTGAAGAGCAGAAAACATCAGCAAACAGTGGATTTTGTGGTCAATTTCCGATCAACTCCGGTCGTTCCCAGCTCCCCAATGGAGTCGCCGAAAATATGTGTGGGCGTGGGATCGTCCGCCCCCTCGAATCAGTTCTTGTGATTTAGGTTTAAAAGTTCAATGGGACCGAGGCACCTTTGCTGTGCAAAAAAATAATGCGATAAAAATATTGTCACAAACACAAAATAATACGCTGGAAATTTTTACGTGGTTCCCTAGAAGATTCAACGTGAATTCTAAGGGTCACTCCACGGTGAGGTTGATACTCACAATCCATTTTTTCATTGAAGATTACAAGTTACAATGCTTAGTGGAATTTTTGCCACTTTAATTCTTTAACTCCATGTACACCTTGCAATGCTTTGACGAAAACTTCAACTCAGCCGCCTTGACAGGGAAAATCTGTCACAGACTTTCTAGCCAATCTGAGTAAGATAATAAATCCTGAGCTGAAGTTTAAATTGATCCGAATTAAATTGGGCCTGGTCTCTAAACGAACTTGTTGATGTATGAGTATGGTCTAAGTTATGAACAGATGGACACGGTTAGTTATACCAACAATCCTCAAAGTGAACAGCTTGTCCAATTTTATATTTTACCCTACAGTTAATGACAAGAATCATAAATGGGCAAGCGGGTGATTCCAAATCCACTTCTACTCACAATCACTTCTTCTTCCTCTCTGCTTCCACTGCCGGCGAGCTTTCTTTGTCTCCATAGCAATTCCTCTTCCACAGTGGCACTTGGTTCTCCTCTTGACAGTAACAATGAACAGAAGCAACAACCTATCCACAACAGCAAGGCAAGGCGATTTTTCCCGGCGGCGAGTTTAAATTGAGGTGAAACGTGAAGATGAAGGAGTGGTCTAGAAACCCAAAGTGAGTTTCGCCAAAGTTCGTCACTGTAGCCGCCGGGACAAATTGTGAAATGAAGAAGTTGCAGTCTTTCAAAGAGTCAAGTAGCCGCTCCCATAGACGGAGTGATTGTGAGTAGAGGAAGAAGACGAAGTGATTGTGAGTAGAAGTGGATTTGGAATCACCCGCTTGCCCATTTATGATTCTTGTCATTACCCGTTGGGTAAAATATAAAATTGGACAAGCTGTTCACTTCGAGGATTGTTGGTATAACTAACCGTGTCCATCTGTTCACAACTTAGCATGTACTCGTCCATCAAACAAGTTCGTTTAGAGACCAGGCCCAATTTAATTTGGATCAATTTAAACTTCAGCTCAGGATTTATTCTCTTACTCCAATTGGCTAGAAACTCTATGACAGATTTTCCCTGTCAAGGCGGTTGAGTTGAAGTTTTCGTCAAAGCATTGCAAGGTGTATATGGAATTAAAGGATTAAAGTGGCAAAAATTCTACTAAGCATTGTAATTTGTAATCTTCAAAGAAAAAAGTAGATTGTGAGTATCAACCTCACTGTGGAGTGACCCTAAGGAATTCACGTTGAATCCTATGGGGAACCACGTAAAAAATTTCCAGTGTATTATTTTGTGCTTGTGACAGTATTTTTATCGCACTATTTTTTTGCACGGCAAAAGCGCCTCGGTCCCACCAAAACTTTAAACCCAAATCACATGAATCGATTTGAAAGGGCGGACGATCCCGCGCCCAAACATATTTTTGGCGACTCCACTCGGGATAATATGGAATCACAAAAGAATCAATTTGTTGTTCAAACAACTTCGACTCAAGAAGAAATTAAGTTGAAGGATTCAATGCAATATGGAAAAACAAAGCTTCGCTTGATTTGCAATTATGTCGAAAAGATAGTGATCCAAGGAAGGAAGAGACGTTACATTGGAGGAAACACACAACTTGTTTTGTTGGATCAAGATTGTTCTTATTCAAGTCTTATTACCCGAATCAAGACCTTGTTCTTTTGTGATACCGTTCATGTAAAGGAAATAGCCGTTAATTGGTAGTTCATGAAGTTGGAAAGTGCTGCCTTTTGACGATTCAAGTAGCCGTGGATGCCAGGATTTCGTCGTCATTGCCGGAGAAGGAACCTACTCTCGCAGCGGTGTTGCTACTAAGGAACAGAGAAGGAAAAAAGGATCAGCAAGAGAAATGGGTCTGGCCACCCACTTGCCCATTTAATATTGTTACGGTCCATTTATTGTTGAACTAAATGCAAAGTCGGACAAGTGGCTAACCGTTATTGTGAGTTCGCTTTGATATTGTTTACCTGGCCAACCTTTTATACCTAACCACGTCTGCGATTGCCATCAGCTAAGTCGAATTCTTCAAAGCATTTTAAGGGATAAATTATGTATAGAGTCAATTAAATGGAAAAATTCCACTATAATATGTAATTTGTAATCTTCAAAGAAAATAATGGATTGTGAGTATCAACCTCACCGTAGAGTGACCCTTAAGAATTCATGTTGAATCCTCTGGGGAACCATGTAAAAATTTCTGGCATATTATTTTGTGCTTGTGACAGTATTTTTATCGCACTATTTCTTTGCGCAGCAAGGGCGCCTCAGTCCCACTGAACCTTCAAACCCGAATCATAAAAATGGATTCGAGGGGGTAGACGATCCCACGCCCGAACAATAACACTAAAAAATGAACCTACCTTTTTACCTTGTTCTTGCAATACGGTGCTAATCCTTCCTACATGGCGTGCATGCCTTTGAAAAGCCATGGTAAAAATTGTTGAGAAAAATCCCCAAAAGCTGGAGATCAACAACAGCAAACACAATATTTAGAAAAATAATGCCTGAAAAATAAGATAAAATAAAACCACAAAAATAGAGATTTAACTTCGAAAACCTTTCTTTTATCGAGAGTCAAAACATGGGACAACAACGAATAATTCACTACTTCAACCAAAAATTACAGTCATCAAACATATAGAGATGCACAAGAAAATTACTCACCCAACTTATAGTATTGAGATTACAATATTTCTCTCTCTCAATACTCTGTATAAGATTAAACTAATAAATAATATTGATCTCTCATCTTATCTCTATATTCTCTCTTTGTCTACTCACATTCTGTCATCCTATCTTATGTTAGAATGACGTAAATGAGGTCATATTTATAGAGAAGCTTTGAGACCCTTCATCTTCCATAGAACAACAAACAGTCACCTCTGTTGGTATTCTGAGATTCCTTTAGTATTCCGAGTGTGACAATGGGCTATATATTATTAATAAAATTACAAATATTAACAATCTCCCACTTGGAGTCCGAGTGGAACACACCAGCCTTGATTCTTCCTCCACTGGTTTGTTGCATAAGTCCTTCACCTGCATGTTAGTGCATGTTCACCAAAGTTGAGCAAAAGCTCAGCTTTTGTTCCTCCACCAGTTTAGTCAGCATATCCTAGAAGGAAATGCCGAGTTCATGGCTAAATGGATTGCACTTTGACTATCACTGTACAACCTTCAATCAACCCCATTAAAACCTAACTCATTCATTAAATTTTTAATCCAAATATACACCTTGATAGCTTCTCTAGTAGCCACATATTCAGCCTTAGTTGAAGATAGAGTAACAATCTTTTGCAATTTGGAAACCCAACTCACCGCGGTTCCACCAACTGTAAAGATATATCTAGATGTACTCCTCTCATTGTCTCTATTTCCAGCATGGTCCTAGTCTACATAACCTTGCACATCAATATTATCACCCCCAAAACACAAACAGTAATTAGAAGTTCCTTTCAAGTACCTGAAAATCCATTTTAGGTCTGATAGATCCACTTGTTTTGTAGAACCTTCTTTTTGTGGCAACTTCATCAACTCCCATGTATGATTCTTCTCTAATGATGGCAACTCATCCTTCATGGTCAACTCCCACTTAAGATGAGCTTTGTCACTCATGGCTTCATCATAAGACTTTAGTTCTCATGCATCGGTATACAAAACATGTTGTACAATTAAATTTAATTTCTGAGTAGGCTTCCTAACCCTTGTGCTCCTCTTTGGTTCTGGAGCAACATTTGTGGTGGCTCTGAGTCATCAATATCAACTTGTGCATCAGAATATTCAGAATCTGATTCATCACTATTTGGTTGATTAGCTTGTGACTCACCTTCTTGTTCGGTCTTCTTAGAAGATAATTATTCCCCATCACTTGGAACAAATCCTTGATTTCCAACACTTGGTATCTCTTCATCTGTCTCATCAAGCTCCATATACTCTTTTTCTTTTGACTCCTCACTCTTTTCTTTCTTCCTATCTTTGTACATGCACTCTTCATTGAATACAACATCCCGACTTCGAAACACCACGTTGTTCTCAAAATCCCACATCCATTAACCATACTCGTCACCCCAAGAAATACACATTTGAGGGATAAGCTTTTTCTTGATTCTTTGTCAACATGTGCATATGCAATACAACCAATGACCTTAAGAAAAGAGTAGTCAACTTTCTTACCAGTTTATACCTCTTCTAGTATTTTTTCCATCTAAAATATTTGATGGAGTTCGGTTAATTAGATAGATAGCTGTATCCACAGTGGCACCCCAAAGATGCAAGGGAGTCCAGCATGAACCCTCATGCTTCTTGCTCGCTCTAGGATGGTCCTATTCATTCTCTCTGCGACCCCATTCTGTGATGGTGTCCTTGGCACTGTCTTGATCCTTCTAATCCCCTGTTTTTCACAATATGAGTCAAACTCCTTATTGCAATATTCTCCACCATTATCCAATAGAAGACATTTCAATCTCAAGCATGCTTCATGCTCAACTTGGGCTTTCCATATCTAGAAAATGCTAAAGGCTTCTGATTTCTTCTTAATAATGTAGATCCATGTCTTCCTACTAAAATCATCAATGAAGGTAACAAAATAGAAATTACCTCCAAAAGATTTACCATGGGTTGGCCCCCAAACATTCGTATGAACCAACTCTAACCTTTTGGATTTCATCTCCCGCCCATCCTTTGTAAAGCTGACCCGTTTCTGTTTACCTAAAACACAGCCTTCACAAAAACCAAAGTTAAAATCAATTATACCTATCAAAACGTTCTTGGAATGTAAGATCCTCATCCCACTCTCGCTCAAGTGACCAAGCCTTCTATGCCATGATGTTGTCATGTCATTCTTCTTAGTGGTCAAAGAAACAAATGGAGCTACCTTAGTAGACAATGGGTAAAGTGTGCCCATTGCCTTCCCCTCGATCACTACCAATGCTCCCTTGCTGATCTTCCACTGATTGTTTTCGAATGTGATCCTATAGCCCTCTTGGTCTAGCTTGTTAACAGATATAAGATTATTCTTTAATTAAGGTATATACCTAACCTCCTTGAGAATAAGTTTACCTTCATCATTCATCTTTAAATTAATTACTCCCTTACCTTCAATTTTACACTTCTGACCATTGCCAATTGTTACATATCCAAATTCACTCTTGACAAAATCACAAAACCATTTTTTGTGAGAAGTACAATGAAATAAAGCACGTGAATCAACATACCATTTATCTATGTTGTAATCATCATGAAAAGATAAACAAAATTTCTCTTCATGACCATCAACAACATTAGCTATATTCTTGACTTGCTCGGGACAATCATTCTTTACATGTCCGTCCTTGTCACAAATCTAGCAAGTAGGCTTACCCTTGAATTTTTGGATTTAGAGTGCCCTCGGTTCTTAGGACCTTTACTTTGACCTCTTCCTCTTTCTTCGCCCTTGCTTTTGTCCACCGACAAAGTTGTGCCCACGATGGACAGTGTGCTATCTACCATGCTCCTCTTCATTATGTAACACCCCAAATCCGGTTCACACTCGTGAACCAAACCGGCATGTTACAGGCCCCGGTTAGGTCGGCTAACCCGAACCTAACTCGTGTGGATCCAATCTCGGCGTCTTAAGATGAAGATCCAACTTACTATATATATGTATGAATGCATAAAACCCTAACAGGATACTACATGGATAACATGCAACCAATTTTTCACACCAACACAATTACAATCAAAATTAGTAAAAATTCTAAAACGAAAGGGACAGAATTTCCCCTAAAAATGTAATTAGGGGCCACCCTGTCAAAATCATATATTCAAGTATATATACGCATAGTAACAATAGCATTCACACAGACTTCTAATCTACTATATTCATCATTCTCTGAACTTTGGGTCCTAACCCATCACACTTTTGTTGCGCTACTCTGATCATTTCATTTCATGTCATTGTCATGCCTCAAATATTTAATCATAGCATGTTTATAAAATAACATCATAAACAAAACATTAAACATTCAATCACCCAATGTGTGTGTGCAGAAGACCTTATTGCTCCTCCGTCCAAGCTAGCTCCTCCAACTCGTGATTATTACCTACATATAGTATAAAAACACGTCAGTAACAAGTGTTACTGGTCCAGAAAATAAAATAACTATAACAAGCTGGCTATGAGAGCAAACTCTCATATGAAAGAAAGCATCATATACTCCACGTGAACACTTTGAAGGGCACTACTGAGGAGCCACTGGGCTGCAGACTCGGTAGTGTCCCGAACTTACTGATTTGCTACTGGTACTGTGCCGCTCTCGGCACTTCTTTTTCAGTACTTCTCGTGAAACTTTATCTTAAGCCCTCTCCTTACCTCCATATTTCTCCTGGCTTTGAGCATGAAGGCCAAGTACTCTCAGGCAGTCGCCTTTAGTACCCTTTGAACCACAAGTCCGGACATGCGCTGTACTAAACAGTACTTGTAAACCTCCACGTTCTCCGGATGTGAGGAACTCAAACGCGGAGTTGTCAGGATCCCTCGAGAATGGAACAGTCTGCTAGCACTAATCCAGAGCCCGCTTTGACTGTCACAGCATCCTCTGCATGGTACATGCAGTCGATTTCTCCATCTCTCGTCTCACAGAAACGCGAAAACTATATATATATATAGGCTTGGGTAGGGAGTTATATAATAGGCCAGAAGAAAACTTTTGGTGGATCTTGTTTTCAAAATCAACCTCGAGGGATCTCATCCTCGAGGGGTTATTAATCCCGAAAACGTTCGGTTAAATGGCCCGAGTTAAGTGGGATCCGATAAAACGCCACTTAACCCGTCCTGCAGGCAATAAATTAAATATACAATAGAAAGATTAAATCAGATACGAGTCCTAAACGGACCTGGTAGAAGCTCCAAGCGTGTCATCGCACCTAGGCGATGAGCTCCTACTCCGTACCTACACATCAAAACTAAATACTAACGCCCACTAACTACATGATGCATCAAAATCAATGAATCACACACAATGCAACCACAAGATCATCCATCAAAATAACAATCAGATAATTATAAGAGTAAATAATCCTAACTCAAACTATTCATACCATATTTTATTCTGTTCTTCTAAGTTGCATCGTACTAGATTAACATGCTCATACACAATTCATCTCATTAGATCACTTACTTCATTCACTAATAATCTCATCATGCACATCTTTACTTTATTCATGGTCAAGACATTAATCATGATAATTAATCAACCCTAGCATGCTATGCTAACAATTATCATCAATTTTAAATAAATCAATCGGAGGTAATTATACCTCACGTTGTCGACAATCGGCGACGGTTAGGGTTCCGTCGCATGTCTCGGAACTCAAATTCAGTGCTCATCGGCGTCCAAAGCTCGATCGGGCTCGACTGGGTGAGCCCTGTGGAAGATCCGTTGAATTCCAGTGAATTCCAGAAATTTCAATTTTTCGGCGGTTTTCCGGCAGCTGCTGGCGGTTTTCCGGCAGCTTCCGATGGTTTTCTGGCGACAATCGCCGGCGGCGTCTACTAGCCGGAAAGTGGTCGTGTTGGGTACCCTCGGAACCGGCTCGGCGAGCCCGACTCATCTATGAGGTCGACGCGGCCAACGGAGGTGGTGGCTCACCGAAAAATGCATAAGATGGAGCAGCAGCGATGGGTCGCTAGATCCGGGCCGGCGATGGCCTCCGCTCCGGTCGGGAAAGGCAGCTGAGGGGTCGAGGACGTCAAGCCGACCACTTGGTTGTGGTGGCGACGGTCGGCAGCGGCGTGATCTGCGATGCAAGCGCTGCGTCACCGCGGTGATTCCTCGCATCGTGGTGGCCAGCTCGTGGTCGGGGCGGCAAGGCGACGCCGTGGCTGGGCTGGGCGGCGTCGATCGACGGCCAGGCGGCGTCGACCGTGGCGGCGGTGGCGCACGAACAGGGGAGGCGTGGTGGCTAGGGTTTGGGCGTGGGGGAGAATAGGTCAGGGGTGGAGAAGAAATGGTTGGGTGGCAAACTTGTAATTAAAACTTGACTCGTCTTCGGCTCGAGTCAAGTATAATAACTAAGTCATATTAAATCCTTAAAAAATTCATAAAAATCGGGAAAAATCCCATAAAATCAAACAACACCAAAAAAAATCATAATGATATGCTCTAAAACTATCAACCTACCCAAAATGCCTGTAACACGTCTTAACGCGATAAACGGCCTAAAACTAATTCTATGATCCATTATATATCATAATAAAAAAATGAACTGCATACTCTCATATATTCTGATAACTCATTCTTTTCTGCTGTGTTCATGACGTTATCATACACGAGACCGGCGTCGGCTCAGTACACGTGTTCTGAAACTGACTCGACTCGAAAATAACGGTCGAACCGACCGGTTCTGAATATAAAACCCTGACTCGAATCGTGGGTTTTACAATTATCTCCTGATTCAAAATTGCACCTAGAACTTCATCAAACTTTAGTTATTCTTTTGATGCATTACTTATAGATGTAATTACCGTATCCCAACTCTCCGACAAAGAACACATGAACATTCAAGATTTAATATCTTCACTAAAGGTCATCTCCACAAATTCAAGTTGTGCACAAATTTTGTTGAAATCATTCAAATGATTAGTAATAGATTTACCTTCGGGCATCCTTAAATAGACAAGTTTTCTCAACAAAAATAACCTATTAGAGGCTAATGACTTCTCATAAACACTGGCTAGTGCCTCATCAACCCTTTGACGGTTGTCTGTTTGGAGACTTTAAAGGCCACCGACTGTGTTAAACATAATCAAACGACAGCTAAGGCTCGCTTATCCAACAAGGCCCACTCCTCGGCTGACATTGTTTCTGGCTTGGTACCTACAAGCAGTTGATGTAGCTGCTTCTCGTATAGATGATCCTCAATCTCCATCCTCCACCATTGATAATTTATTCCATCAAATTTCTCAATTTTTCCAGTCTTGGAAGTGTCCACCATGACTCCTACTCAAATCAAGATCCGATTGAATGAGACCCAAATTTCCCACAGACGAAGCCAATTGTTGAAAAAAATCCCTAAAAGTTGGAGATCAACAACAACACACAAGATGTGGGAAAATAATGTCAGAGAAATAAGATAAAACAAAATCACAAAAACAAAGATTTAACTTGGAAAACCTTCTTTTTATCGAGATTCAAAAATCACAGGACAACAACAAATAATTCACTACTTCAACTAAAAATTACAGTCATCAAACATATAGAGATATATAAGAAGATTACTCACCCAACCTATATTATTGAGATTACAAGATTTCTCTCAAATATATAGAGATATCCAAAAAGATTACTCACTCAACCTATACTATTGAGATTATAAGATTTTTCTCTCAAAATACTTTTGTATAAGATTAAACTAGTGAATAATATTGATCTCTTTTCTTATCTCTACATTCTCTCTTTGTCTACTCACATCCTGTCTTATCTTAGAATGAGGCAAATGATGTCATACTTATAGAGAAGTTTTGAGACCCTTCATCTTCTATGGAACAACAAACAGTCATCTCTATTGGTATTCCGAGATTCTCTTAATATTCCGAGTATGACAATAAGATATATATCATTAATATAATTACAAATATTAACAGAAACAACGAATAAAAAGGGAAGCAGCAAGTTCCCTCAAATATAAACATGTCCTCTAGGAAAGGACGGATATTTTAGGCCTGTCCTAAGGAAACAAGGCACAATTCATACTCGTGAGAGGCCTAACATATCCGTCCTTTCCTAGGAGGTACAATGGCTGGCCTTCTCTGCTTGGAAAGATGATTATTTCCACTTTCAACATCTTTATGGCAACCAACTGCCCCAAAACACGAAGATTCCGAACAAGCTGTGATTGCAGAAAGCTTTGCAGAGATGTATCGCATTGTGGGTCGGCTTTTGGGGTTGTTGGTTGTGCACTGCAGAGCAAGTTCCACTATACAAGCTAGCTGTTGAGCCACTTCAGGATCTGGCAGGGGAAGCCTTTGATCAAGAACACCTGGTAAACGAATATAATGGCCTGCTTGAACTTCCAAGTTCGATAGGAGCTTCCTCGGGTGCTCTCCAATTAGCACTTCAAGTGCCACCACTCCAAAGCTGTATACATCGCATTTTTCTGAAGCTGCCATGGTCGTTGCTAGCTCTACCACATGAATGCATTGAAAGTATTTAGTACTTTATGTATGTTTTGATCAAAACGAAGAGAACAGAGAAATGTGCAGAATAGATCACCAGTTTTCGACTTGTACATGCTAGTAAGCAAATATTCTGGTTGGTTTAACAGTTTGATATATACAAGTAAATGTCACAGACCATAAATTTTCTTCTTTTAATAGAATTATCAGAAGTTCAATCACGATATTTATAGATGAAATGAACCAGCTATTTATTACCTTACATCTGTTTTAAAGCTATACTACATGTGTATAACTGACCTGGTGCCATGTAGCCATAGGAACCAACCGCTCCAGTCCAATTGATTTTGTTGTCTATCATTAGCTTGGCCACCCCAAAATCAGACACATGAGGTACTAATCCCAAATCCAAGAGGATGTTCTTCGTAGAAATGTCTCTATGAACAATGGCAGGTACCTTGTCATGGTGCATGTAGGAGAGAGCCTCTGCCACCTCTTTTATAATCCTAACTCTTTCCTCCCAACCCAAAATCTTCCCACCTTCTTCTCCTTTCAAGACACTGCTCAAGCTCCCTTTCTCCACAAAATCATACACCAGATACTCATTCCCCCTGTATGAGCAGTGCCCATTCAACTTCACTATGTTCCTATGCCGAATCCCTGTTAGTGTCTTCACTTCGCTCTCAAAAGCCTTCTTGTCAGTCTCATCTAGTTCACCTTCTTCGATTGATGCATGCATGCGTTTCACTGCGTATGTTTTACCATCTGGAACCGACGCTCTGTATACTGTTCCTTGTGAGCCTCTCCCTATGCAGTACTTTTCATTGAAGTCCTCTGTAGCTACCACAAGGTCTTTGAATGGTAGCCTTCCATCGCAATTGCGTATAGACATTAGCATCATCTCATCTTCATCCGTCATGATCTTTGCCCTTCCCTGTGCAAAGTATATTACCATTGTCAAGGCAATCAATATGAATGTACCAGCTACCAATATTGTGACCTCTATTTTTATCATCCTCCTATGCTTTGTGCTTGATCCTTCACATGGCTTCAAACCATTTTCTGCTTTCCCACATAGATCTGGATTACCTTCTAGGCATCTATGGGAAGCTTTTTGGAAGGCCGTGATGTTTGGAAGGGGGCCTTCAAGGTTGTTATAGGAGATGTCAACAGTTTGGAGGGCTGCCATTTTTTCCAAGGCTCTTGGTATTCTACCTGCAAGCAAGTTATGGGAGAGATTGAGGCTCTCCATGAAAGTAAGCTGCCCAAGCTCCCATGGGATTGATCCAGCAAGAAAATTGTCACTTAAGTCCAGCTCTCGCAGTGCTAAATTATTTCCCATTTCAGATGGTATTGACCCATCAAGTTTGGTGTTTCCGAGTTTCAAAGATGTTAGTCTCCGGCAATCTTTGATATTTTTAGGAATGGGGCATCTGAGTATATTATTTGACAAATCCAATGTATCTAAACGAGATAGCTGGTGAATTGTTGCAGGTATTGGGCCCAAGAACTGGTTGTCACTCAAATCCAGATTGTACAACTTTGACCTGCTATTAAACAACTCATCTGGGATTTTTCCTGTTAAATGATTATATGAGAGAAACATCATTTCTAGACTCGACAATTGACCAATCTCTGGTGGGATGCTTCCTGATACATAGTTGTCAGAGAAATCCAAGAATTTGAGGCTCTTACATTCACCCCAAGTTTTTGCCAAGTTTCCATGTAGTTGGTTGCTGCCCAAACTTAAGTACTCTAGGAATGGATAGACTCCAAAAGCATCAGAGATGTCTCCATTGAGACTGTTATGGTAAAGGAGGAGTTTGGTTAGACTTGAGCAGTTTCTTATGCTTTTGGGTATTGGCCCTGTGAAGTGGTTTTGTCCAGCAGAGAAGTACTCAAGCCTTCCACCTTGGCAAATATCAGGGGGAAGTTGGCCAGAAAAATTGTTGGAGTAAAGGTTGATATCTTGGAGAAAAGGGGGGCCAAAGTCTTGAGGTAGGGTTCCAGAGAAACGATTACCATCAAGACGAAGAAGACGCAAATTTGTCAAGTTTGAAATTGTTGATGGCAGAGGACCCTCAATGTTGTTTGAGGCAAAAGACAAGAATTCCAAACTATGCATCCTACCAATTTCAAGTGGAAGGTTTTCTGATAAGGAGTTATTGAAGAGTGTCATACTCTTCAAGTGAGTTAAATTCCTCATGCTTGATGGAAATGGACCTGATAATTGGTTAGAAGACAGGAAAAGTACCTTCAGACTCAGAAGACCCCCCATCTCTGATGGTAGTTCACCATATAATCGATTTTTTGATAAGTCAATGTATTCAAGCTTGGAAAGTGAACCAAGTTGTGGTGGGATGCTACCAGTGAGGAGATTGGAGGAGAGCTGCAAAGACACCAGCTGGGTCCAATTGGTAAAAAGAGATGGAGGGATTGCACCTGATATCTGATTGCCACGAAGGTCAAGTACAGAGATTTTGGTGAGATTTCTCAGTGAAAGCAGGAGAGGTCCAGAAAGGTTACAATATGCCAAGGCAAGCATGCTCAGTTCCCTGCACTGACCAAGCTCAACAGGAATACCAGAGTTTAGACTCACATAACCAAGATCTAATATTTCTAGCTTGCTCAAGTTGCCTATAAATGAAGAAATGGAGGCTTCAAGGTGCGGATTGTTGTTGAGATGAAGGGCTTGGAGGTTTGATAGAAGGCCTAACTGAGAAGGTACAACGTCTGTGAAACTGTTGTTTTCCAGGTGCAGGTATTGCAATTTCTTCAACTGGGCTACTTCAACTGGGATTGGACCTGAAATCAAATTCAACGACAAATCCAACATAATCAAGTTTGTACAATCAAATATGAATGGAGGGAATTCTGGGCCAATAGTATTCAAAGCAAGCAAAAGATGGGTAAGGGAAGGCATGCCCAGAAACTGATATGGCTCAGGAGAATAGAGGTAGTTGCCAGAAAGGTTCATGTACCATAGCTTCTTCAACTTGCTTAGCTCAAAAGGGATACTCCCTGTAAAATTATTATCAGAGAAACCAAGGAACTCCAAACTCTGGAGGTTCCCAAGCTCCCCAGGAATGGAGCCACTGAAAATGTTGCGGCCTAGATCAAGTACTCTGAGCTTGGAAAGAGTACCAATCTGAGTGGGAAGTTGGCCAAAGAGCTGGTTGTTGCTTAGGTTGAGGTGAGTGAGGTTTGGTAAGGCGGCGAAATTGAGATGATCAAGTGAACCTTCAAGGCCAGTGCCATTGAGTTCTAGCTTTGTGATAGTATTGTTAGCATCACAGCTTATTCCTGTCCATTGACATGAATTGTTGTAAACCGACACTGACCAAGTACCAAGAGAGTGTGTGACCAAATTATTCTTCCATTGGAGAAGCACCCCTTCTATTTCTAGAGCTAAGAGTTTGAGGGCAATGGAAGACCAGAGTAGGCCTACAAAAATGGCTTGGAGGAATATTTTGTTCATGGCGGTGGTGCACACACTTGCAGAAGTCGATCGGCATCTATTATATATATATATATATATATATATATATATATATATATATAAATTGTATCGTCAGTATTTGCTTCACGAACAACATGACGGATGCACATTTCGTCACTCTTGGTTACGCCAGCAAATTGGTCAAGTCTCTGTTTTTTAGATAAAAGACAAAACAAATAATGGTGCAAATTGCAATTTAATGCATTTTTATTATCAGGCAACTTGTAGGGAAAACGCCGTACGATATGAACCCAAAAATAAAGAAATGTCTTAGTAAATTGTTGAGGTCAATTTTTAACGAAGCACGCGCAGACTTTTATTTATATTTCATATATATATATATATATATATATATATATATATATATATATATATATATATATATATATATATATATATATATATATATATATATATGAGAACCGCTACTCTGCGCCAGAGGCAGAGTAGCGGCTCTGCGCCAGATAAATCTGGGCCGTCCGATTATAAGGACGGCCCAGATTGATTCGTTAAAAAAAATATATTATTGTAGACTTGCCGGCCGCGGCCGATGGCCGGAGCCGGGCCGGGGAGGGAGAGCAGGGGCGGGCGGAGCGGCCCCCGCCTCGCCGCGGCCAGATCTGGCGGCCGGAGGAGCCGGGCCGGGGAGGGAGGGCGGGGGCGGCGGAATGGGAAGGGGGCGGAGGGGCGGGGCGAGAGGGGGCGGGCGGAGGGGGAGGCGGAGGGGTGGGCGGAGGCGGGCGGAGGGGGTGGGCAGGCGGAGGAGGCGAGGCGGGGGCCGCTCCGCCCGCCCCCTTCCCTCCCCCGCCCTTGCCCGGGCTCCGCCGCCCCCGCCCTCCCTCCCCCGCCCCTGCTCCGCCGCGCCCGCTCTGCCACCCCCTCCGCCTGCCCCCTCCCCCTCCGCGCGCCCCCCTCTCGCCCCCGCCCCCTCCGCCCCCTTCCCGTTCCGCCGCCCCCGCCCTCCCTCCCCCGGCCCGGCTCCTCCGGCCGCCAGATCTGGCCGCGGCGAGGCGGGGGCCGCTCCGCCCGCCCCCCTTCCCTCCCCCGCCCTTGCCCGGGCTCCGCCGCCCCCGCCCTCCCTCCCCCGACCCTGCTCCGCCGCCCCCGCTCTCCCTCCCCCGCCCCGGCTCCGGCCGCCAGATCTGGCCGCGGCCGGCGAGTCCACCGGAGGCGTTCGCGACGGGGCGGCGATGCGGCGGGACGGCGACGGGGAGGCGGAGCAGGGTTTTTTTAACATTCGATCTGGACCGTCCTTGTATTCGGACGGTTCAGATCAAATTTTAACTTGCTTTTAAAAAAGTAGATCAGATCTGGGCCGTCCTTGTAATCGGACGGCCCAGAACAGAACTTGGGGCAGAAAATTTTTTCTGCCCCTTGCTCTGAAAAACATTACCCTATATATATATATATATAAATGCTGCAATGCGTTGCCTAGAAATGCAATGCATTGTATCATATTTATAATCCAACGGCCCACGGCCATCTAGGCCCCTCCCGCGGCCAGGCCCGACCGCCCCCCCCCCCGCAACCGCCCCCTACAATGACAATGACCACCCGACGGCTGCGACGATGACAACCGCCCTCTTGCTGCCCCTACGACCTGTTGCCCCCTACAACGACGACTACCACCCCAAGCCACCGCAGCCCACCCACCCGCGCCCCAGCAATGACAACTACTGCCCAAAGCCGCCGCCCCCGCCACCACCCGCCATTGTGGCCCCCTCACATCGGCCCTTACCACCACCACCACCGCCGAGCCCACCCCAGCCAAGCCCCCCCCCCCCAAACACACCGGCCCCTGCCACCATCCCCACCGCCGGGCCTGCCCCAGCCCAGCCCCCCTGCACCGGCCCCTACCACCACCCCTGCCATCGGGCCCACCCTAGCCACGGTTCCCCCTGTACCAACCCTTGCCACCACCCCCACCGCCAGGCAAGGGGGAGGGAGTGGGGGTCCATGGTAGCGGGGGTAGGTGGGCTGTGCAAGGGGCCGCAGGGGCGGCAGCTAGGGTCTGGGGGTGGTTGCCAGGGTTGTCTGGGGGAGGCGGCGTGGTCCAATGGCAGGGGGCCGCCGGCATTTTATAGCCACCTGCAGGCGGGACATGGGATGGTGGGAGGGCGGGAGGGCGGGGAGGACACGACGGCAGCGCTGCATGCACTGCCAAAATGGTGATGGTTACAACAACATGACTGTTGGACATTTCGTCTCTATTGGTTACGTCAGAAAACGGCTGGTAAGCTGCCCTTGTCCAATTAAACATTAACTATCCTTCGCTTCGGTCAAGTCTATGTTTTTTAGGTAAAAGATAAAACAAATAAAGGCGCAAATTGCAAGCATTTATATTATCAGGAACTTGCAGGGAAAACGTCATAGGATGTGAACCCAAAAATAACGAAAAGTCTTAGTAAATTGTTGAGGTCAATTTTTAACAAAGTAGGAATAGACTTTTACTTATATTTCATATATATATATAACCCCAGATTTAAGTTAGGGTTTTATCCGCTTGTAGTTTTACCCAGTTCGAGCCAATTTCGAGTCAGTTCGAGTCAATTTAGCTTTCATACCATAAGTATGGGGCCTAAATAGCCGTATGAATATAATATAGAGGCTAAGTATGTCTGATATACAGATGGTAATTTTAGTAATGTTATAGCAGAGAATGAATTATCAGCGTATACATGAAGTATAAATTTTTTTTAATTGTGTTAGCTCAGGATTTTAGGGCTAGATTTAGGACATTACAATGTTTAGTATTCGTTTGGGTTTTTTATGACATCTCTTTTACATGCATCTCAGGAATTTCGGGCTATCAGATTGCCTTTGTAGACCTAGTTAAATTTAAATCTTAGATCTCTGTCAAATTGAGTTTAAAGTTTCGAGGTTCATTTAACTTTTGCCTCGATTTCATCCACATAGCCATTTTTAGGCCTCAAATCAGTTCTGGCTTTTGTTAGCGTCAATTAGAGCTTTCCGTACATATATATATATATATATATATATATATATATATATATATATATATATATATATAGCCTATAAATATGAGGAAAATGAGTCAGTTACCGAGAACTCCATAGTAACTGAAAAACAACAAATCTTAATGAACCCTGAAGCCTCTGCCGCTTCTTCATCAATCCCCAGAGTTCACATGCCACCTGAATCATTCAACTTCAACGATGGATATCCCCCAAGGATACCCATACCTTTGTACACTAATGATAACAGACTGGTAAAAACTCGAGGAAAAAGACAACCGAATGAACCTTACTACTTCCCCAGCGAAAAGGTCATATCTCAACATTACCGAGGCTGATATTCAGACCTTTGACAACTACATTACGCAATGGACGGCCAATGTTGACCGGGACTTTGCAAACAAATATGAGTCTGATGTCAGAGATGGGCAACAGATGATCAACATAGCTGAATCCTATTTAGGAGAAGTAGCTAGAGGTGCTTGGGAATCCTTCAAGGTAAAATATCCTGAAGAAGTCCTAAGAATAGCACAACAAGGCGTTAGCATTAAAAATTGGTGTTTCCTTATACATCGAATTTTTACTGCCAACGATGCAAACACAGGTTTAATAAACAAACAAATTGAAGCCATGAGAGACCTTGAACAAATTCAGCTCTTTGATTGGAAGTTCGTTAAGAAATTCTTGATAGATTTCCTAACACTTTCATCAATCAGTGGCAATTATTGCTCTCCTGACCTAGGAGAAAGGTTATTTGCCAAACTTCCAGGAGATCTCGGAAAGGAGATACACAACAAATGGAAGGAACATCAGATTCCACCCATTTATGACAACATAGGAATTAGGATTCAACATATAATTAAAGTGTTGAAAGACAAATGCACGTATATAGCCACACAGAAAATGTTGAAAAACTCTTCAACAGGTTTCTGCAGTGTTATATACACACCACAACAATATGGTAACGACAGTAATGTCAGAAAACCATATAGACTGAAGGCTAAACCAAAAAGGAAGCCCACAAAGACATACTATATTAAGAAGTCCAAGGCTAGGAAGCCCACTCTTAATAAAGACAAACATGTCAGAAAATATAAGCCCACAAAGGCTTATACAAAAACACTTACATGCTATGCCTGTAATGAACCCGGACATTTATCATCTCACTGTCCGAAGAGGCAAAACATGTATGATAAAAGGGCCATGGTTGTTAACAACACCAACATGGACCTAATAGAAATCAGTTCGGATGTTTCCGACACTTCTTCTATCTATTCCCTAGAAGAAATTATCGGAATCAACGAAACTGAAAACAATGAAGTAGACTACAGTCTCATAAACAATCTCAACAGTTATAACAACGATTACAACTTCACTGAGAAATATGGATTATCGGAAAATCCAGCACAAAACATTATGGGATCATTAGATGAAATTGAATATCTAATGGAAACCAACATGATGTTTACCTTAGCCAAAACAGAAATAAAAACAGATTGTAAGAATCATCATTGGCTACATGGGACTGGAAATAAAACAAAGCCCTGCTCATGGTGCGGATACTTACCGGACCTAAACAGAAGAGCAAAATGCAGTCAATGCCAACATGAAATTTGCATTGTTTGCATCAAAACACAGTTTGGAATTACTATTGAAGTAAAAGATACTCCAATAGGAAATTCACAACAACAAAACCTACAAATTTCTAGAATTAGAAATTTGGAAACAAGATTAAATACCTTAGAAATAAGGATTGAACTACTTGAGAAACAACAGGATAAATCCTCTGATCAGATTTTATCTGACACAGAACAATTCTTGGAGGAACCAGAATCCTCATCCCAAACAAAAATGGGTTTAATACAAGGAAAATCTCCTTGTAACCACAATACAGTTGAAACTCAAGTATGGGTTAAGATAACACTGGGAGGTGTTAGTACTAGCTTAAACGCTTTTATTGACACAGGGTCAACCAGCTCCTACATAAGTACTCAAATGTACAACAAAATGTTTTCACACGTTGAAAAGCACAAGCCAACCTCTCCCGTATTGGCAACACAATTCGACGGAACAAAGGCTCCGAACGAATACTATATCAAAAACACAAAAATACAGCTTTTGAATAACTGTAACCAATATGGTACTCCTCTTACCCTCAAGAGGATGTGGTTACATGACTTGTCTACACAACACATAGACATGATATTGGGCCAAAACTATTTGGTTCATGATGAAAGATCCTGTTTCATCACCCAAGACTATTTTATCCTGGCCCATAACACCACAGTAAGCCCAGTAATATCTGAAGATATTACAAACCCAAAAATTTTATCAGAGTTACGAGCACAGCGTGCTGACTCTATAACCAACAAACGCACACCCTCGAAGAAAATTCGAATACAAGTAGGACAAGACGACCAACCCCTATTTCCTGATGAAACTGATGGTATCTCAGGAAAAACAGAAAATCCTTACACCCACATACAGCCCACTTCGGACTGCAAATGCCACATGAATATAATAAGTGAAGATTCAAGCCCTGATAAATGCTCTATGCATTTTTCAGACTACAATACAGACCAATTTGAAGAAGTTTGCATGGACCTCGTCAGCCCATCAAATTTGTTCAGATGCATGTACAATTCACAAAATATAGACGATTTCCTAAAACGGCTACAACACATCTCCATAATAGGAGAAAATCCTACACAATACTGGGATAGAAATAATATCTATTGCAAATTAGAAATTATAAACCCAGACTTAACAATTAAGGCCCAAGACATGAAATATACAAATTGGGAGCAACAGGAGTGCGATATGCATATCAAACAGCTCATGGGCCTAGGACTGATTAGAAAATCCACAAGCCCACACAGAAGTCCAGCCTTCATTGTAAATAAAGGCTCGGAACAAAAACGTGGACAGTCTAGAATGGTCTTTAATTACAAAAGACTAAATGACAATACCAGGGAAGATGGATACAAAATTCCCGACAAAGAACAACTTATAAATAGAATACAGGCATCCAGATACTACTCAAAATTCGACTTAAAGTCAGGATTTTGGCAGATAAAAATGCACCCTGAATCTATACAATGGACGGCATTCTCATGCCCCAATGGACATTACGAATGGCTTGTTATGCCTTTCGGACTAAAAACAGCTCCTCAGGTATTCCAGAGGAAAATGGACTCAGTATTTAAACATTACACAGAGTTTACATGTGTTTACATTGATGACGTTCTCATCTTTTCCAAGACACAAGAGCAACACTATGCACACCTATACACTGTGCTAGCCTTGTTCGAACAACACGGGTTAATTATTTCCAAAAAGAAAATGGAAATAAATAAAACCCATATCTCCTTCCTAGGAACAGAATTAGGACAAGGAACAATACAACTTCAACCACATATTGCGTCAAAAATCCTTGATTTTCCAGACAAAATGGAAGACGCAAAACAACTGAGAAGTTTCCTTGGCATACTTAACTATGCTAGGAATTTTATCAAAGATCTTGGAAAATACACAGGACCTTTGTACAATAAAACAAATTTAACAGGGTTAAACTTCTTTAACTCTGAAGACATAAAACTTGTCAAGAAAATTAAGGCTCTAGTTAGAACCTTGCCTAAATTACATTTACCCCTTGACACTGATTATCTCATCATCGAATGTGATGGTTGTGATCAAGGATGGGGTGCTATACTGTTAAAGAAAGCACATAAGTACACTCCTAAGACAGAAGAATACATTTGCCGATATGGCAGTGGAAAATACAGAGAACAGACCGGCTACATGACAAGTTTAGATTTTGAAATTTTGGCAGTAATGTACGCCTTAGAAACATTTGAACTCTTTCTAACAGGAAAGAAAGAGTTTACCATCAGAACAGATTGTGAAGCCATAGTAAAGTTCTCACAACAAATAAAAGGAAAAACAAAGGGATTAAATGCCAAACGGTGGCTTAAATTCCAAAATTACCTCCTTACTAGAGGAACAAATATCCAGTGGGAACATATAAAAGGAAGTAACAATAAAACAGCGGATATTTTATCCAGGCTTCTATGCCAACATGAAGTTTGAAAACTTCTACAAAATTCAGGGTTCACGATTCCTTAAAATCGTACAAAAGTTTGAAAGCTTTAAAATTCAGGGTTCTCGATTCCTTAAAATCGAACACTACAGAAGTTTGAAATCTTCTAAAAATTCAGGGTTACCGATTCCTTAAAAATCGAACTAATTTATTTCTGTTCACATTTCAGACAAAAATGCCCCCCAAGGCAACTTGGGATTACAAAAACAAGGGCGACAATAACATGGAGCTTAGTCTCCGACCACACATGACAAAAGGGAAAGGTGTTTCTCGGAACATCCTCTCCTTCGGACAAACACAATTGGTATCTTACGAGAATACCCACAGACAATACATCAGCAAGGACTGTTTGCGCCTTGATGATTCACAACGATGCATAATCGACAACATTTGGAACATCAACAGCACAAACACCACTGAAAAGATTATGGTCATTAGTGCCTTAATCTTTTACTTTGGTAAAATACAAGAAAAGCCTAAGGGTAAGAATTTCTGTTGCTATGCCCTTTTCACTGGACCCAAATATGGGCTTTACAAAACATATCCAGAATTACAACAAGCCATAGGTGCAACAAAAGCCTCCTTCCGAGGATACTACAATGTCGAACAAGCCGCTGAAGAGGTAGCTGCTACTTGTGGGCCGTCTTATTACAGAAGCCCATTATTAGTCAGCAGCCCAGTTAATGAAGACACTTCCTATGCACAAGTAATCACAACTCCTCTCAACAGCCAAGACAAGCTTCGCTCACAAGTCGAATGCATATTTGAATTTTTGAAAAGAGCACAACAAGGAAAATACTCCCCACAGCTTGATACTTGCCTTAGAGTCAAGTATGACACAGAGTATGATATTAGGAGACCATGCAAGGCTCCATACACAACATGCAACCAGACTTACGCTTGCAGATGCCAGATCATCTACAGCTTAAGAAAGGCCTACATATCAGCAGAAGAATTTCCAGTACAAAACTACAGGGACGTACAAGTTACAATTGAAGCTATACTACAAACAGGATTACTGGCTGAGGTACTTTTTCAAAATGAAGAAGGTATCAAAAAGCTTCCACATTACATCCAGGATATCTGTGAAACAGCCTTGTTCAGAAAGGGAAGAAGACTCCGCCTAAAGATCGAGTCCTCTCCTCCTCTGTTCAAGAACAACACTCTTATTGAAGAATCCAACTGTTTCATTGCACTTGGATTAAGTTACAGCGACGAACTCCCCGAGTTGGACCAAGTGGACCTTGAGCCTGATTGGGAAGTTCTGCCCACAAACACATGGGCTTCTCTTCACAAGCAATTTGAGCTAGCCAGAGCCCATACACAAAGCTACAATTACTGTTGGACATCCAAGGTGTTGGAGAATTTCACCTTGATGCTAACAGGCCCAACATACAGGTTCTTCTGGGCCAAAGATTTCGGCCCATACATCCAGCCTTTCACCGAGTCAAAGAATCTCAAACTCATCGAGATGTTTGCCTCACTCACAACTTACAACGATGCTTCGCGTGACACAACACCAACTCATTCCGACAAGGACAGCAAAGACGACAAAGACAGCACTCAGACTCCGACAATAAATTTGGCACAGACAGACTAATGGAGGCGTGGTAGGCCCATCTATCCACCTTCTCTACATTATGTAAGGTCACTATTTGACCCACTTGTAAATAGTTTGTGTCGTTTTGTGTGAGTCATTGAGTCAGTGGATTGGAATCCGAAGATGATGTCTTAGTTGTGTGGTTTTTAAGCGACCCACGTGGTCCACCTCACTAACTGGTCATCGTCGGTGACTTCTCCACTTGTTTTTCTTTTTACGTGTCGAGTCTGTATGGAACGCTTAACTCTTAAGCGATCCTTTTTCTTTTCTTTCTTTATGTAAGGAATATGGGTAAGCGGGCAATGTTAAGACCCGGCTTCTCCCTTTGAGTCTATATAAGGGTTGTCCCCCTTCAGTTGTAAACACAGACGAAGAAATAAATTGAAGTTTCAGTTGCAATATGTGTGAGTGAGAACCTCTCTCTCTTTCCGATTTCCGGAGGCAAGTCCTCTGGTCCCTTTTCAGATGATTTCCTTCTTCTCTAAACAATAGAGGTCGGAGGAATTATCTAGTACTTTGAAGTTCAAGAGTAGGTACCCCTGAAGAGCCGAAGATATCAAGACCGGATCAAGTGCTTCAGCGCCTTCTTCTTCAACAACAGGCCTGGGAGTCCCGGTGTAAGTCCCGTGTAGGCAGGTGGCCGTGATAGGGCAACCATTGGACAGAAGATCCCGTTGGATGAGTTGAAGACCAACAAGGCGAATCCGCAAGAAGATCCACAGGCAATAACAGGCTCTCAGGTACCTCTCTTTTACTTGATTTTACTAGATAATTTCCTCGCTCTCTATTCTTTGGACCTGAAAGAATATTATCTGTTGGGGACTATGACTTCGCCAATGGAAAGAGGAAAGGGAATTTGCTTTTCTTGCATCACACTTCCGGCTTTTGCGAACTTCTCTTCTTCAACCCTCCAGTTTGTTTTCACTTTTTAGTGTAACATTCACAGCATTTACACAGCCTTTTCCACAATTAAAACAAATTAATAACATTTAGTTGACTACAATCCATTCAGGTTGGATGCGACTCGGGCTAGGCCCAGAATTGTACCTTAGTCCTTCGTTGGAATGGATTTAGAACAACTAAATTTATAACATTTAAAAACACTAATAGCTGTTTTATACACAATCGGGGACGATTGGTGGCGTCTTGACCTGACGACCACTCCTGATTGGAGGGATAATACAGTTAACAAAACAGAAAATTTTATCCTTACAGGGATTTAATTTTCGACAAACATTAATTTTGGCACTGTTCACTGAACAGAGTCTGACAGACTTAGTTTCCGCCTGAGTCATGTACAGATAGTTTAAAACATCCGAAATTAAGTTGTCATCGCAAAATGGTATCAGAGCCACAACGATCTAAGGATCAATTAAACAAGACAAGATCTTTATTTTTACAAAATAAAGATAGAGAAATTGGAAAAATAAGAATAATTAAACAATCTTTAGACTTAAGATGGTTATTTTACAGGCTATGCCTGGAAGAATATCATATTAAGAAAAATAAATATGAGTAAACCACAGGAAAATTTTAACTTAACAAAACAAACAATTTTCAGAGAAATTACAGGTAAAAACCTGAAAATTTCCATGTACAATTGGATCGCCTTAAAAAATAGGCAACGCCAATTCTACAATAGACAAAAATGAGTTCTCACAATTTAGAATATCTAAATCTGGAACTCACTCCCAGACAAAAGTCCATCAAGTATGAGGACTTCACACTTAACTGTTGGGCATATGATCCAAAGCATAGTCATTCTCTGCATGGATCAGACGCACAACAAAACACAGTTGTGGACTTGCTATTAAACCTAGCAAGATCTCTCGAATATTATAACAAGAGATACCACAACATAAACACTACAATAGCTAATTCTATCGGAGAGAAGAATAAGCTAATTAAACAATTGACAGAAAATATTGAGTACCTAAAAGTTACTCAAAACAAACTCGACAAGCTCTTTAGAGGGTTAAATCTTACAGATCTACCCTTAAAGCTTGACATTATAAGACTCAGCAATTTAATTGAGTCTAACAAGCCAAGAGAAACAGAGACACAGTCTCGACTTCTCTTAGAACAATTAAAAGCTCAAGTAGAGCTTAACAAGAAACATTTTGATTCAGAAATAACTCGCATCCAGGAGTTAATTTTAGAATCAAAGAATTGGTAGAAGATGACGGACGAAATCCGCTTCCAAAACAAATTCTACCAAGACGCTGTAGACTATACTCAGAGTATGGCTACAGAAAAACACAATAATGGCTACATCATCCCTCCGGATGCAGCAGCCAGACAAACAGTTTTTAATTGTCAACAAAATAATGTAATTATTGCAATGTTAACAGATTTACATTACAAGGTTCAAGCTTTAAGCATACAGATTGAAAGACTTCAATCAAATGCTAAAATCAATGAAACCTTGGACAACATTACAAAGAATCTTGAGAATCTTTCATTAGGAAAGAAACTCGAGGAACCTCCTAAAGTGAAGAAAATTCTTTACTTTGGAAACAAAATCCCAGGTTTTGAAGGAAAAGGGACTATAATTGAATAAAATGAACAATTTGTCCCGAACCTTACAAACAGCCTTAGGTCCATCCAGGACCCTAAGAACTGAACAACCGTCTAGCAGCTGGCTAGACAGATTTTTGAGAAGAGGTAGTTCCTCAAATAATACAGCTTCTCAAGAACTCGAAGACATTATAGATGTCGAAAATAATCTTGAGTTATTTTCAAACAGACAATTAAACAATTTAAATCCTACAATTCTCTACAGAACAAATAGAGTTTTTAGCAGTAACTCTATTTACAGGCATCAGAGAACAGAAGCTCTTCATTTACCCTCTGGTAGAGAAGAGAGACTTACCTTGATAAGTCCAACTTCTGTAAATCAGTTGTTACAAAGACAACACAATTACATTCATCTTGGTATGATTGTAATAGGCATTAGAGGCCTAACAAGAAAACAGAACGGAGGAAGAGTCTTCCTGATCCTCTATGATGACAGATTTCCAAATCCTAAGCAGGCTATTATCGGATTAATAGAATGCGACATGAACAACAACATGGGAATTGTTTACATAAGTCCCAATTTTTCCATGTTGATCAAAGATTTTAGCAAGTATATTAAGATACTTGTTAAAACACAAGGATATGACAGCTTCTCAGGGAATAATATCCAACTTGATATTGTTTTCATGGGAAGAACATCAAACAACATGAATCACAAATACAAAGTTAATATAAACAACATTGTAGATTCATTGTCTTCTCATGGAGTGAGTTTTCTACAACCACAATCCATGAACCCAGCCTTTGAAAACACCGAATGGACTTTCAGTCTCAGACCTCCTTCTGAGATCAGTGTCCCTACGCAACATCACATGTTCATAGAACCTGATAATACTATCCATGTTAGATTCTCAGAATACACAAGGGAAACTGTTTCTGATGATGAAACAGAATCCATAAAATCTGAACTGGAACCTCCTAGACATAGTGAACACTATTCTAGAGATAAAAATGAGCGAAGTTTCAGATAACAGAAACATGGATTATGTCTACATGGACCGTGACATAGCCCAATACTTTACTGATAATGAGCTTCAGGCCCATTATGAACAAGACATTGAACACGGTAAAGAGCCCAAAGGCTATACAATTCAAAGGAACATTTTAGGCCATATTATAGCCTATAAAAACAAAGAAACTATCTCGGTTACAGAAATTTCTGAAATAACCGAAAATCAACAGATTTTGATGAATCCCGAAGCGTCTGCCGCTTCCTCATCAATCCCCAGAGTTCACATGCCACCTGAATCATTCAACTTCAACGATGGATATCCCCCAAGGATACCCATACCTTTGTACACGAATGATAACAGACTGGTAAAAACTCGAGGAAAAAGACAACCGAATGAACCTTATTACTTCCCCAGCGAAAAGGTCATTCTCAACATTACCGAGGCTGATATTCAGACCTTTGACAACTACATTACGCAATGGACGGCCAATGTTGACCGGGACTTTGCAAACAAATATGAGTCTGATGTCAGAGATGGGCAACAGATGATCAACATAGCTGAATCCTATTTAGGAGAAGTAGCTAGAGGTGCTTGGGAATCCTTCAAGGTAAAATATCCTGAAGAAGTCCTAAGAATAGCACAACAAGGCGTTAGCATTAAAAATTGGTGTTTCCTTATACATCGAATTTTTACTGCCAACGATGCAAACACAGGTTTAATAAACAAACAAATTGAAGCCATGAGAGACCTTGAACAAATTCAGCTCTTTGATTGGAAGTTCGTTAAGAAATTCTTGATAGATTTCCTAACACTTTCATCAATCAGTGGCAATTATTGCTCTCCTGACCTAGGAGAAAGGTTATTTGCCAAACTTCCAGGAGATCTCGGAAAGGAGATACACAATAAATGGAAGGAACATCAGATTCCACCCATTTATGACAACATAGGAATTAGGATTCAACATATAATCAGAGATGTTGAAAGACAAATGCACGTATATAGCCACTCAGAAAATGTTGAAAAACTCTTCAACAGGTTTCTGCAGTGTCATATACACACCACAACAATATGGAAACGACAGTAGTGTCAGGAGACCATACAGACTTAGGGCAAAACCCAAAAGAAAGCCCACAAAGACGTACTATGTTAAGAAGTCCAAGGCGAGGAAGCCCACTCTTAACAAAGAAAAACACGTTAGAAAATATAAGCCCACTAAGGCTTACACAAAAACTCTTACATGGTATTATATATACATACTCTAGGTGGACCCACTAGATCCCCAGTCAGCCAGATGACCGGATCGTGATACATGGCAAGATCTAGATCGTCTAGCAAAAACAGAAAAAATCGGCCAACATTTTGAGATCAGCCTCTCAAATCGTCGCCATTGAAATCATCGCCAGCAACTTCACCTACCCCAGTGACATTCTCGTCACTTTTTGGTCGTTGTCCAACCAACCAACGGTCGAGAACTTTGTCAGTCGCTGCCACCATCACGCTACCTGTTGCCTCGGCTGTTGATCCTAACCGGCGGCAACCCTAGTCTCTCCATTGTTTGTGTTTTTCGACAGCGAGCACACTAGCCACCGTTAGGCCCCACTTACCCGCTTCAATCACGCTCATGTTCGTATGCCCAACTAGTCCGGTTCGTGTCCACCCAATTTTGTCCAAGCCTATTCGCACATGTGTACATGTTCGTGTCCAACTAACCAATCCCAACTAACCCAACTCAACAACTTGACTCAGGGTGAGTCGACTCAGTCTGACTTGGTCTGGCTCACCTCAATTGACTCAGAAATCATTTTTAGCCTATTTTCCGCTGTTTTTTGACCATTTTTTTTATAATTTGAAACTTCCTATGTTAGTTTAGATTTATATTCACATTATTTAGTATATTTTGGTATTATTAGTATTTTTTTATTCATTATTATTTATTTTTAAATATTTATATATTTGTCAATTACGATGAATGCTTATATGATTATTTATTATTACTAATGATTATTTACTTATTAATATTAATATGATTCATGGTTATCAATTTCTATTTAATTAATTAGTTTTTATTTATTTGTACGGATGTTATTATTTATTTCTGTTTAATTATGTATTCATGTATTTGATAGTTATACTATTATTATTCATGATTTGTTGATATTAAGTATTTATTTATTTATTTGTTTATCAAATTATTAGTTATTTATTTATTTATTTGCTTACATATGTGCTATTATTTACTAGTGTTTACCTACATCCTTATATAGTATAATTATATTTATTATTTTATGATTAGCATATTATTAGTACTATTTATTATTTTATCTATTTATTCACGAGTTTTATTATGTACTTAATAATTATTTATTTATCGATTATCATGTCTCGTTTTGCGTATCGGGTATTTAGTTATGGATCTGTTTAACAATGTCCCTTGTTGTGATGTTATTATTGATGTGAGCACACACCACGACAATGTATTATATAAAGTTATCCATCTTTTACTTATCAGTGGATTCCAATGTAGGTTCCGGAGTCTAATCTCGTCATAGAGATGTCAATACACTTAAAGCTTAGACCACAGGTCCATTAGGATTCTTCTCCGATTCATCATTTATTCTATTGTGGATTTCATTTTCAGATCGTAGAATGTGTTAAGTAGTTGTTTTATTGAACCTCACTTAACACAGGCCATCTTAACACATTTTATTTCCGTGATTACTAACCCTTAAAGATGAAATCTCTCGTATTGTTTTCGAACTTAGCCCAACGTCACGTTCCTTCAGCATACTTATACGATTCTCTTCCCAACCTTATATAGAGTTTTTATCAAGTTTTCAGTGAGACGAGAGTTAGTAAATTTGACCTCGTGTATACTATAAGTGGGCTTATACCCAGGTCGCAACTGGCTTTAGATTAGTGAGAAAACTACTTCATTCCCGAAAGATCCTAACATCTATATATCTTGATCTTCCTCACACCCGGAGAGGCGTGAAGTAGAAGGGTACTGTTGTATACATCACATATCTAAACTTGTAGCATTAGAGGATACTAAAGGCAACTGTTTAAGAGTATTCGGTCTTTGTACTCCGGGACAAGAGTTATATGGATGTATGGAGAGGGCTTATGATATGTGTTATTTCTCGAGAGTAGGACTACTTATTGCCAAGAGTGGCATAGCAATAATACAATTTAGGTCGAGTCTACAGCTTGATGGCTCCTCAATAGATGCCCTTGAGTGTTTCCATGGAGATTATATACAGTTTGTCTTTCCTCGTGGAAATTAGTTTCCACTTGCTAGTTTCTATTAATTATTTTCTTGATGATTGGCATTCATTACTGACGTTTTTCATATTATATATATATATAGATCTTGTGCTCTTGTGTGTTGGGTCGGCTTTAGGGGAAAAGACAGATAAATACTACACGCACTTATGCTCAACAGACTGTTGTTTTCTTTCGTGGTTTTATCTATGCTTAATGCGTTTTCATATATAATTCGTAGTATGTTTTATTCTCGAAGCGCCAAGAGGGTTGTTTCGATCCGTTTATCATTCAAGTCTTACAGATTAATTGATTTAAATATAGCTTGACTTAATTGTAATAGTTTTGATTTTGTTCTTAGGTGAACAGGAATGAGAGTGTTACAATAATATATATATATATATATATATATATATATATATATATATTCCCCTCAATTAGGCTTAGAATTACCGGTCAAGCTGAGCCCGAGCTTGCCTAAAAAGTTTTTTTAGGGAAAATATCATAGATGTCAAAATTTCAAAATTTTCTTTCAAAAATAACCAATTTTTCAAATTTGTATCACACACAACCATTTTTAAAACTTTCATATCCATCGTGACCAAATCTCATTATTTTTTATTCAATGACCAAAATACCCATAAAATTCTCATTTTTATTCAAAATAACGATGGCAACAAATAGAAGTTATAATCTATACTTATTTTATACATCAAAATAAAAAGATTGGTAATGATGAATATATTCTAAATTTATATTATTTTTAAGTTATAGTTCAAAATTTAGAATTTTTTATTTTGCTTGAAATTTAATCAATAAAAATTCCAAAAAATAAAAATAATATATATATATAGGGTGTTATAAATTTTAATTTGAACTTATTATACTTTATTAGAAATTAAAATTTTTGTTTAAACTAATGTATTTTAAGTTTGAAGATTTTTTTAAAAAAATGTAAATATCAAATGTAAGAAAAAAATATGATTAATAAAATTTAAAGTCAAATTAAGAGTTATTTATGTCAGTAAAATAAAAATTTATGAATCAAATATATTTAAAACATAAAAATTGGTTATACGTGAAATAAGAATAGGAGAACTCGCTACATGTGAAATAGAAATACTAGAGATGTGGTTATATCCGATAGAAGTTTAAATTTTGGTTATTTGTAATATAAAAATTTAAAACATGGTTATTTATATGATATTTGCCCTTTCTTTATTTATTTATAACCCAATACGGGCGAACCGGGCGGTTCATTTAGACCGCTAATAGTCTATAATACCCAACCCCCGACCCACAAACCCGCTACGGCCACCGCCGACGACCTCGCCGGCCGTCGCCGCCATGTCCTAGGTCTTGTCATATGATTGAATTTCTTTATCTTCATAGTTTTACATGTTCATTTTCAAAGATTAGTGCTTTTCCCTTTCACAGTGTTAATTTTGCTGAGCATGTGAGTCTGCTGTTCCCTCTGATTCATGATTAGTATAGCAATCTAGTTTACTTAATCTGGTTGCTCTTGTTATTTCCAATATGTTCCAATTGATTGGTTTGTTTGTGCACTAGTTGTGGGAATGCTTCATTGTGACATATAGCATGTGGTTTTTGGAGGTGGGAAAATGGTGATGTTTTGGTTGGTTATTTGCTGGGAGAGGTTATTTTGTGCTCAACGTTACTTTCACTTATAATGCCTGCCCCTACTGCATGGCAAATGTGGTGTCTGGTCTGAGTGGGAGGGAATTTGTGCTGACCAATGTGAATTCATGGCACCGAATCCCTCATACGTTTTTTCTTCTATGCCTGCTTGCCACGTATTAACCTTACCGCTGCCCCGTGTATCTTTCCAGATTCCATTCAAGTCTGCCGGCGGGAAGCGGGACGAGGTGAACTTTGTGACTCCCCTCCCTCTAGCTTTGCTTATCGGTTATCGTGAAATTTTGCGGTTTAAATGCTTGACTGTAGCTGCTATTTTCTGTTTGGACTTCCCTGTAGCTTATTAAGTGGCAGTGGAGAGTACCAAAATGTGTCTGTGTCAGCCAGTCTACCAATGCTGCTGCTGCTTGTATGGTGCTTGATGAGTTTTCGGAGGATGAGAGAGCAGAGAGTGTGGGTGAAAAGGGGATTCAGAAAGATGGTTTCCAAGTTCTCCTTGCAATGGAGGACCGAGGTCTGCGTGCAGATATGACTACATATCTATTGCTGTTAGATTGGTGCCAGAAATCATACTCCCTGAGTAATGCTAAGAGGATACATTGTAGGATTCTCAAGTCTGGTTTTGCTGCAGATGATATTTTGGAACTCAAACTTGTGCAAGTGTATGCATGCCTTGGAGATGTGGAGGATGCAATCTTGATATCTGATAATATGTCCCAGAGAAGTTTGGCCTCTTGGAATTTAATCATGAATGCGCTGATGGTGGAAAAGAAGAGCTGGGGAGTTTTGGAGTGCCTCTCGATGATGGTAGAAGAGGGACTAATGCCTGACGGGCGTACCTTTTCATGTGCTCTGAGGGCTTGTCGTACTTCAGTTATTCCTCTTGATTACGTAAAACAAATTCATTCTAAGATTATTAGAAATGGACTTTCTTGTAACTCAGATGTTGCTAATCATTTGATTGGTTTGTATGCAAAAAGTAGCGCAATAGGTTCAGCTTGGCTGGTCTTCAGGGATATACATTCTAAGGATAGTGTTTCATGGGTAGCTATGATATCCGGGTTTTCTCTTAATGGGTGTGAGGAAGATGCCATTCGTCTCTTTCTCCAAATGAAGAGATCAGGGAGTATACCCACGCCGTATCTGTACTCCAGCGTGCTAAGTTCGTGTACAAAATCAGAAGATTTTGACCTAGGATTACAGCTGCATGCTCAAGCTCTGAAATGGGGATACTTATCAGAAACACACGTGGGAAATGCTCTCATATCTCTCTATTGCCGTTGTGAAAGTTGGAGCTCCGCTGAACAGGTTTTCCACGACATGCCTCACCATGATGGGGTAACATATAATTCTTTGATATCTGGTCGTCTTTATTGTGGAAATAGCGAGGCAGCTCTTCATATTTTTCGAATCATGCAAACTTCAGGTTTTAAGCCCGACTCAGTAACAATTGCCAGTCTCATAAGTGTGAGTGCGTCTCTCGGAGCTTTAGAAAAAGGTGCCCAATTGCATTCTTATGTCATAAAATCAGGTGTATCTAGTGATATTATAGTTGAGGGGTCTCTTCTTGATCTTTATGTGAAGTGTTCTGATATTGAAATGGCCAACAAGATGTTTCATACCACCTGCAAAGAAAATATAGTTCTATGGAATGTGATGCTTGTTGCATATGGGCAAATAGGACACCTTAGAAAATCATCCGATTTATTTTGCCAAATGCAGCTTAGGGGCCTGAAACCCAATCAATACACTTATCCAAGCATTTTAAGAACCTGTACTTTACTGGGAGCTGTAGATCTTGGGAAGCAGATTCACACCCTAATCGTAAAAGATGGATTTGAACTCAATGCCTATGTGTCCAGTGTATTGATAGATATGTATGCTAAATGTGGAGAACTTAAGCTAGCTAGGGGCATTCTAGATAGGATGACTACGAATGATCTAGTTTCTTGGACAGCAATGATTGCTGGGTATGCACAACATGAATTATTCATTGACGCGCTTAAACTTTTTGAAGATATGCTCATCTGTGGGATTATATCCGATAACATTGGATTCTCTAGTGCCCTAAGTGCGTGCGCTGGTATTCAAGCCCTATGTCAAGGTAAGCAGATTCATGCTCAAGCTCATGTTTTGGGGTACTCAGAAGATCTTTCCGTCAGAAATTCTTTGGTCAGTCTATATGCAAGATGTGGGAAAATACAAGAAGCTTATAGGGTGTTTGAGGGAATGAAGGACAAAGATGTGGTGTCGTGGAACAGTATAATTGCAGGTTTTGCTCAAAGTGGTCATTGTGAAGAAGCATTAAGTGTATACAGTAAGATGAATAAAGAAGCTATGGAAGCTAATCTCTTCACTTTCACCCCTGCTATAAGTGCTGCTGCTAATTTAACTGATATAAAGCAAGGAGCTCAGATTCATGGAAAAATGATAAAAACAGGCAACAACGTAGAAGTGGAGGCAGGAAATGCTCTAGTTACTCTATATGCTAAATGTGGATCCCTTGAGGATGCAAAAGCTGTCTTCCGTGTAATGCCAGAAAAGAATGAGGTTTCATGGAATGCCATGATCACTGGCTATTCACAGCATGGCCTGGGCAGGGAAGCTCTTAAACTATTTGAGGAGATGATAGAAGATGGTTGCATGCCAAACCATGTTACCTTTGTAGGAGTGCTATCAGCTTGTAGCCATGTAGGTTTAGTTAAAGAGGGGCTAAACTATTTTAACTCTATGAGTGAAAAATATTATGTGCATCGCAAACTAGAACACTATGCTTGCATTGTGGATATGTTGGGACGATCAGGCCGTTTGGATGATGCAAAAGCATTAATAGAAAAAATGCCAATGAATCCTGATGCTATGGTTTGGAGAACCCTTCTAGGCGCTTGTAGGGTTCATAAAAATATGGAGATTGGAGAGTTTGCTGCAAAGAATATTCTTCAGCTGGAGCCACAAGACACGGCAACATATGTACTACTCTCCAATATCTATGCAATTGCAAGAAAATGGGATTTACGAGATCAAATACGAGAATTGATGAAAGACAGAGGATTGAAGAAAGAACCAGGCCAGAGCTGGATCCACGTTAAGAGCTCAGTTCATGCATTTTTTGTGGGAGACCGTTTGCATCCTTTGGCTCATAAAATTTATCAATATCTGGAAGAATTGAATTTGGGAGTAGCTGATATTGGGTATATACAAGATTATGACTCTCTTCTGCATGACATTGAGCAAGAGCAGAAAGATCCTTCTATATTTATTCATAGCGAGAAACTAGCTGTGACTTTTGGACTCATCACACTCTCTCCAGATCTGCCTATAAGAGTAATCAAGAATCTTCGGATCTGTAATGATTGTCATGCTTGGATGAAATTTGTATCGAGATTTACGAAACGGCAGATTGTAATTCGGGATGTTTATCGATTTCATCATTTTGCTGATGGTATTTGTTCTTGTGGAGATTATTGGTAAAGTGCATGTCAGAAACCGATTCAAGGCAAGTACTTATGATAATATTCTTGACAAACGTTATTGCTATCCACTTATTACTTAAATTGTTTTTAGCTTATAATGAGTTACATTGCTTCAAGAGCCTCGTGTGGCAAATTATGATGTTTGATGAACGTTTGGTTCTACCAGTTATTTCCTTGAGTAGCTCACAACCATAACTGTTATCAAGTTTCATGCTTTTTGTCCCTGCTTTTCGATGAATTTTGGTATTTTTTTTAGATTTTTTCCACAATACTTCAAAGTTCAAAACATGACTCTTGTTACCTATGAAAACTTACATATGGAGGAATTTTTTCTTTGAAAATTTGATGAAAACCACATCTGATGTAATTGTATGGATGATTTTTGCCCATCTAGTAGCTTCTAGATAAGATTGTCAACTCTTTATTATGAATCTTCAAGCAAACTCCAATCAAAACATATGAACGGCATGTGTTTGTTTTCTGAAAATTTTCGATGAGCACATGAAAGTCAAGATAGTTGTTTTGCCAGATAAAAGAATGTCACACCTTCAATATGTGACTCTTTTCTCCCCATATTTTGTGAATAAGACTCACAACCCTTCGAGCATATTGGTCAGCTTACATGTGCAGTTGTTCCTGACTTGCATTGTGTACGTGACATATAAAGAGGGATGGGAGAGCTATATTGGTGGATTAATAGATGGATTAGGAGGTAAAGTTCTTATTGACATAATTGTAGCTGAATTAAGTTCTATTTTTTTGGCGTCTGTGATATCATGGGCTTCATGGGAACAATGCCCTAGTCGAGTGGACCATGTCATCAGCTGGTAAATGATTATCAGAAAGCTTCTGGGCTTGTGATTGACTGATACCAATTTTGTTTGACCTTGTTACTTTCTATACTTGGTCTTAAGAATATACAGGACAATTACATTTTTACCGTTCATAATCTAGCTCATGACATTGAACCCTTCTATTTGATGCAATTATTATTGCTGTGTTGTCTAAAGAGTTTATTTGGGTCCAGAAATAATCGATCTCAGGATTTCTCTTTGACATTGGGTTTTAGGTGGAGATTGCCTTTGCCGGTGATGGCATTCCAATTTGCATAGGTTGGAGCATGCTGGTCTTTGACTCCCCAGACTCCCTGCACTGAACTTCTTCCTCATTGATCACATAGTGAAGGTTGCTTTCATTTTCTTCTCACCCTCCTTTTTTTAGGAGTTGAAGATATATTTATTTGATGTCAATTTTATCCTGTGATTGGTTGATTGGTTCCCGCTCATAATTTTTGGGAACCAGGTAGAATGTATATTTATCAAATTTGAATAACCTTGCAAGAACTTTCAAATATTTAGAATGATAGGTGGTCCTGTTTATTACTTTGAAGTTTAGCATTCTTGCCTTGTGTAGCATTCCAGGACACAGGACGTAAATTGCAAATTTATAACGGCCTTTTAATTGAGGCAGTTGAAGAAATTCAGTGAAATATAAAGGTTAGTACAAGCTCATAATGCTCCTGATGAGTCTTGATATCGAGTACCATTTCGTTAACTACGTTTCTTTTCTTACGAAGATTAATTTTAAAATACTTTTCTTAGACCCCCTTTGAAAAAGCCTTCTTTTGTCAATGTCATTGCCCTAATAGCTTCAGCTCTTGCAGGGGATACCTTTTATGAAGGTTTGTCCTAGTTACAAGCCATAGCTTCTTATGGTTGCAAATGGAGGGCATTTTTGATGGCCTTCTCTGGAGGGGGAGGGAAACCATATTACCCATCTAGAAGTAAACGGGTTCTATAGTCGAGTAAGACATCATAGTCGATGCTTCTGCACCAGTTCATGTTTCTGCTTGCGTAAAAATGCTCTTGGCTGAGCGTGAACAGTATCATGTAATTGCGCAATAATTTTGGTCCTTGTTATATTCCTATAATAATTTGGACCTCATATTCTATTGATCATGGTAATAATGTTTTCATCAAAACAGGAAGCATTCTTTCAACAAGAAGAAAGGCTACCTAAACAAAAAAGAAAAAAGAGAGCATAAAACAAAACAACAATCTGTGAAAAAAAACATACAACGAAACAAGGACTGTCAAATGGAAGGTGATTTAAGACCCAGTTGATGATGTTGGAAACGCAGAAACATTTCCTTCATGAAAACCAGGATCACCAATGTTGAAGCGATTTATAGGTTTAGGAATACTTCCCTCGCATCATCATTGAAAGTTCTGATTGTCTTTTCACAAAAATAAGAAGAAGCATTCTAGCAATCCTGTAGTCGGTCTCTGTTCTGAGGTTAGGGCTGCTGCCCCTTACATTTCCGTGTTGAGAAAAAGAAAGCAAATCCCATAATAAAGATCTTTTATTTTGTTCTTATTGCTTCTATAGACAAAACTCCATCACCTCAGTGCTTCTATAGAGTGTGCCCCTTTGCTAGCTTCAAGCCTTGCACTGGTCACCTCCACTTATTCAGGCTTAGTGTTCGACAAAGCAAATTGTCCAAACAATCTAATATTTATCTGAGCACTTGTGACAGGTGGGAAGGTATCCTTTCAACAATGATAATTATTGTTCACCACAGATCAACTCTAAAAAGAAATTCAAAACATGCATCATTTCTATGGCTAGTGAAGAAATGATAAGAAAAAAGTGCAAGCTAAAAAACATAACCTACGTTGCCAATCATCAATTGAACTAACCTCGAATCAGGTGAAGGCTTGGACAAGTTGATTGCCATGTTAGGGCTCTTCTGGACCATTGGCAAGCGGCTGATAGTCATCACTATTTCGACATGAAGGCTTTACAACTTCCACAGGTATGAACTTCAGCCCTATTGCTATAACCATGCTTATTGATCCAATGACCACACTGAGGACCCACAATTGCCACCTTAAAGGCACAGTGTTGGCAAATGTTCCGAAAAATTCAACTATAATTACTTGAAATATGATGGTGAAAGACATCACACCAATGAAGATCCAGCTATTGAAGATACCCTTAAGAACATTTATATCTGCCATTTCACGGCTATTGATTTCATTAAAGACCTACAACGAATGTAATGGAAACCAACAGATATAAATAACCGTTACGACAAAAATTGCCACTATCACAGAAAAACGCCCAAGGGAGAGGATATAAAGAGCAACTGACCTGGCAAAAGACAAATGTGTTGAATATGAATGTATTGAGAACTGCCGAGGCATCAGGCCCTTCTAGTTTGAGGATTCGTTTCCCATCAAACATGAGAATGCCAAGAACAACCAGCTGATAAATACTTTGACCAATAATATTTCGCCACATGATCCTAGTGATGAAACTAGCCCCCGCGGAACTGGGGGCCTTTTCATTAACTCATCATTTGGTGGTTCAGTAGCCAAAGCCAGTGCGCCTAGAGTATCCATAATCATATTGACCCAAAGTAGCTGGACCGCAGTAAGAGGTGTAATCCCTGAATTTGAGAGAGAAATTTCAACGTGAACTGACCAAACATACCCAAAAATAAAGGCCAAACAAAATGCACTCATAGTTTTTTAACCTGTGATGCAGGCTGAAACAAAGTTAACCATCAAAGCAACTACATTGACTGTCAGTTGAAACTGCACAAACTTTTGAATATTTCTGTACACTGCACGACCCCACTTAGCTACATTTACAATAGTTGAGAAGTTATCATCCATTATGATTACATCAGCATTCTCTTTTGCAACCTGCACATCACAACCATAGAAATAGAAAAGACATTCATAAAGAGAAAACTCGGAATAAGAAACATGTAAGTTGCCACTCCAACAAACATTATTGACTGTTAAAATGATATCATTGGCCAAAATATTGCACCACAAGCATATGGACATGCAGATAGAGCACTGAAAATTATCATCCCGAATATTGACGCTTCTAAAATTTTACCTCAATAATATAACACAACCAATTGCAATTAATCTTGCCTTGGGTCAAAATGACCTATATAGGCATTATGATTACTTCCGTAATAATCATGCACCCACTGGTATGAGAATTAGATTTCATTTTTCTTGCAGACTTTTCGCTCTTGGAAATGAGATAATATGTTTAACAGTAAAATGCTTTATACATCTAATAGCAATCGCCCCTGTTTCTTTATTAAATCAGGTTCTTGTAGGTCCATCTCTCATCAAGCTCGATCTCTCACAACTTGATCTTTCTCTTCTTGAGTTAGGGTACATTTGCAGCCACCTATCTCAGCCATTTTCACGCCTTCTTAATCTAAAAACCAATTTCTAAAAAGTAAAAATATTAAACTTTAATATTAGCAAGCCAACCTCTGTCCCTGATATTCCCATTGCAAATCCAATATCTGACTCATGCAAAGCTGGAGCATCATTGGTGCCATCACCAGTTACTGCAACAACCTCCCCAAGCTTCCTCAAACAGCGCACAAGTGTATGTTTATCCAAAGGCAAAGATCTGGCCATTACCTAACATGAACATAGAACATTAGAACCATCCTTATACAGAATTCAATAAAATCTTCGTCAAGGCAATACAAAATATAACACCTGACATTTTGGAACTAATTTCTCCATCTCCTGAGGATTCTTGTCACGGAACTCTGATCCCCCAATTGCTCTATTGTCCTGTGTCAGAATGCCACATTCCCTTGCTATAGCTTTAGCTGTGTCAATATTGTCACCAGTAACCATTCTCACTGTGATCCCAGCATCCATGCATATTTTGACAGCCTCCCTGACACCAAAGCGCGCTGGATCTTTTATACCAAATACAGCCACCAGAATATAGCCATCTTCAGGAATATCATTAATCTCAGAAGACTCACCAATATCCTTATAAGCAAGGCAAAGTGTTCTTAATGCTTCACATGCAAATTTATGTATGACATCCATGACCATTTTTACAATGGATAATGGCACTACTTGGCCGTCTCCGTCGATCATATATACACACTTTTTCACAATAATCTCTGGTGCACCTTTGCAGAAGGCACGAATTTTACCATTGGGCAGGGACACAAGAACAGACATTTCTTTCTTCATTGAATTAAATGGTTCAAGCCTTAAGATCTTGCTGTCCCTGCGTGAGGCTTCAAAATCTCCACCACAGTGTAAGGCGAACTCTAGAAGTGCTGTTTCTGTTGGGGTGCCCAAGATGTTGTGCTTCCCATCTTTTCCTTTAACAACTTCAGAACCAGTGTTTTGAAACAGAGATTGCAAAAGAGTAAATGAAGCTTCCTCTGGGATGCCCAAATTCAAAATGCTTTGATCAAACTTGCATTCCTTAATTTCTTCACATATCCAAACTTTGTCAACCACCATATGGTTCGCAGTCAGAGTTCCTGTTTTGTCCGTGCAAATGCAACTGGCAGAGCCCATGGTCTCACATGCTGAAAGGTGCCTCACGAGTGCCCTCTCCCCCATCAGTTTCTTCATTGCAAATGCAAGACTGAGAGTTACGGCTAAGGGAAGCCCCTCTGGCACTGCCACAACAATGATTGTCACTGATATTGCAAAATAGTTTAGGATTTGGAGGGCATCCTCAGCATTCCATCTCAAGAATTCATCACGCATTGTCTTCCCAACAAGATATCTGCCCAAGAGAACTAAAAATGTCAATACTGCAAATGCCAAACCTATCTTTCCAATCACAGTGGCCACACCATTGAGCTTCACTTGTAAAGGGGTCTCCTCTTCACCACCCTCGCTTAAGGTTACCATAAGTCTCCCCCACTCTGTTTTCATTCCCACTGCAGTAACTAACATTCTCCCAGATCCGTCTTGAACCTTAGTACCAGCCAGAAGGAAAGGATTAGTCGTATGCACACTGACAGGCTCGCTCTCTCCCGACAATGCAGACGCATCAATCAACATATTGTAGCCATCTATAAAAAGTCCATCAGCTGGAACTTGGTCTCCTATCGACAGATGAACAATGTCACCAACCACCAAGTTGAATATTGACACCTTCTGTCTGCACCCGTCTCTTGTCACTTGCACATCAATTTTCTTCTTCTCCTTGTCTAAATCCCTGAACTGAAGCGACTGTCCATAATCACTTGTAGCAGTCACTGTGACCACCAAAAAGATGCTAAGCAGAATGCCCAAACCATCATAAACTCCTTTGGGCCATCCCTCAGTGGCAACACCAACACCAACGGAAATCGCAGCACATACCATCAGAATTATCAACGTCAAATCGTGGAGAGCTTCCCACATGAAAGTCCATAAGCTTTTTGGTGGCTTCTCCACATATTGGTTGCATCCATATATCTTCTGCCTACGAGGCAAATCATTCTCGGCAACCCCACTCTCCAGAGAAACAGAAACTTTCTCAGCTATTCCCCGCACACCACTGAAAAAGTTGAATAACTTGGCACTATGGGTGCCAACGATTGATGCAAGCTCGTCAGGACCAATACTGAAACCAGCTTGGAGCACTTCGTCGGGAACTACTGACCTTGGGCTAACAGCTGCAATGAGAAGAAAAGAAGAGGAAAGTAAGATAGAAGAAGATATATGTTGCGATGTACGTATGTGCTCGGAGAGATCCTTACAGTCAATAAATTGCAAAGCTGCTTTTTGAACGTAAAGAGCAACTCTAAGTCTCTCCTGCAGACACAATAACAAAAGTTCACATAAAAAACATCAGTAAACAATTTGTGACAACGAGTAATTTCTGTGATTGCAAGTCGCATGATTTATAACAAACATTATAAAGTATTAAAATAAACAAAAACAACTCACAATGGATAAAATAGCCAACAGGAAGCCAGCATGAGAAAAAAAAAAGTAGAACAAGGCAGAGAAAATGTAAATACCCCTGCTTTTATGAATGTTGTAAAATAATGTAACGTTAAGGAAGCCTATCTGCGATTAAGAATATCTCTAACGGAGCGTCCATCATCAAATTCGTGATCCAGAAAAGAAAATTGATGCCTTCTTCAGGTAAAACAAGCATACATCTGTGCCACATCTAAAGTGCATGCTATGTTGAAAAAAAAAATGAATAAATAAAAAAGAGTGCATGTTGGTTGTGTCTCAACATGGATGCGGAAAAGGCAACTATAACTTCCAATAACAAGCACAGCGGCTCCTGGGTTAAGGGTTAATTACCCTGCCAATCAGCAAATTCATAGCAAAAATATGAACGGTAGCAAAGCACCGTGCTTGAACGTCAAGAGGAGCAAACCCAGAGGAGTTTAAGCGCAACATGGACAGTATCCTCACGTATTTGTTCAATTAGCTTAACTAGACATCGATTCATAATTGATACTAATCTTAATTCCTTAACACGAGACGGTTGTAAACTTGTACAGTTTCCCACTAATCTCATGAAATCACTCGCTTGACTGCTGACTCTGTTTGTCTGTCGCTACACATCAAATCCCGAGAACATTCGACTCAGCACTCAGACTTCATAATTGACCCTGTAGAACAGGAGTCAGAACTTGCGTCCGCCCTCATGCGCGTCTAGAGTGATCATCAACGGGCAACACTGTGGGACGTCCCCAATCATCGGAGCAAAAGTCATTAAACCACGGAAAGTCTGTTTTTAGAAAACTTCAACTTCAACGTTATTTAAGCTGCATGACGTACGACGTTGGACCGATCAGGCTAGTTGTGTGTAGTACAAGCAATTCTTCGGCCATCCAGGCATCACCACGGAGAGCAGAAAAGCCGAGCAGCCGTGATGACCCGCACAAGTCCGCAACATGTGAACGAAACTCGGGCCAAAAACAACCGATTAGAAGGCATCCACCACAAAAAGCAGCTGAATCCACTTTTCATGGTGGGCAGCTGCACCTCACCATCAGCGTCGCACTTTAATTTCCATATTACAGCCATTAGCTTCTCATTCACAATCAACAAGTGTTCGACATAGTTTTAGAAGAGGGTTATTTTAGCTGAGCGGTTCCGAGAACCACGTTGTTGGCATAATAAAGCTGGAAGAAGATCTTTGGTGAGAGGTGGAATTTTCCCGCATAAAAACACAAATTATCCGATGCAAGCATCACCTCCCGCCATAATCTTCAAAATTTACATAAGTCTTCTGGTTTTTACTGGTTAGTTGTCACCATCAACCTGTTGCCTCGGGAACAGGGCGACATCAACTCCAAAGTATTAAATCGCGTGGTCCACTGACCCATCCAAGGAAGCTTCAAAGAAGTTTCCCATTAGATGTCACTGCGCCGTCACCAAATTGCCTCAATTCTATTAAAAACGCAGCCAATTGTCCCTTATGAAATAAAAAAATATGTCATTTGTGAAATTCATGTATATCCCCTCTATGTATGCAAACCCTATTCTTTTCAATTATGTAATCCTTCAATCAAAGTTTTCTTCTTTTTAAAAAAGTAAGCATCTTAGAACTTAAGAACATATAGCACTAAAGCCACTCAAAAAAGTTGACCTAATTGGTTGATAAAATTTGTTGGCATTGGCCATCATGTCGCCACTAATTTTTTCTATCTGGAAAGGAGAATCGAAAAGAATATGAAATTTTATAATCTGAGGACACAGAGAAACGCCTTTTTTTAACAGTCTATGCCCGATCTGTTAAAGTTAACAAAACCTCACACAAAAAACAGCAACAAAAAGCTACCAAGCGTACACAATCAACCGGGGAAAAAATCAACAGTAAGCGAATCCAGATTTTGAAAGTCAGATTTTTATTACTGACCAAATCGATTTAACAAAGCATTTTGCCATCGAATCGAGCGATTCCCAATCTAGATTTGGATCAGACTAAGAACAAATCTGCGCCTTCCGAGTAGTGAATACTGACTAGTAGATCGATATTGGGGAAGACAAGAACAAACAACAAAACAATAAACGAAGAAGAAGAAGAAGAAGGGGGAATGTACGACTAACCCGGATGGTCTTGCGGGTGGTCTCGACCTGCTCGCGCTTGTCGAGGTCGACGACGTTCCGGAACCGGCGCTTGCGGTTCTTGACGATGGTGACGGCGTCGCGCCACCGCCGGAGCGCCTCCTTCGACGGATTCTTCGCCTCCAGCTCGAAGTTCTTCCTCAGGTACCCCTCCATCCCCCGTCTCTCCTAGACCTTCTCCGGCGCGGCGGCGGCGGGTTTCCTGCTCCGGCGAGTAGGGCGGGGGAGGGGGATATGGCACTTGGGGAGTGAGTCCAGTGACCATGTAGGCACCAAATTAAGACGAATTTAAAAGGCCAAAAAAGCTTTAAAACGATGAACATCTAACCGGTGTGGTCTTAATTCGTCTCGAATACTTTGCTAAATTTGACTCAAAATTAAATAAGTTTTGAACATATATATATTCGATTTTGACTTAAATATTTTTTTATATGTTCAAGCTTAATTCGAACTCGAATATACTTAAACTGTTTAATTTTTTCGAGCTCGAACCCAACTCGTTTGTGAGGTTGAAACCGGCTCGAATATCAATTATTGCTTGTACTTTTATTCTGTATGAGCTATTTTTAATATTAACTATTAGATTAAAAAGATAATTAGATAACTTTTGTACATATAACAAAATTATGGCCATATAATTTGAACTAGTGGCCATATTTGAAAACAGCTAATGATCTTATATTAATTGTGGTTGATATTAAGCCTCCTCGTAAAATAATAATGAGATCAAATTATAAATAAATAATGTAATTATAGAATTTTGTTATGTCATGGAATCGTGGCTAAGGCCATTAAATGATTAAATTTAATTAAATTAATTAATCAAGTCATTATATATGGACACCTCCTTGTAGGGGTGTAAATGAGCTGAGCCGACCCGAGTAGGGATGTTTTTGAATTCGACATAATTTTTAGCAAGTATATTTAAGCTTGTTTGAGTGTTTGACGAGCTTTGATGTATTATGGGTCTAGCCAAACTCGTCTAAAATTCACAATGTTTGGGTTTGGTTCGCTGTATTTTTGAGTCAAGCTCGAGCCGAACAAATGTTTGTGCTTGGCTCGTGCTCGATTTATATTAGATCAAAATTTTCTTTTAAATACTATATAAGTTCAATGTGACCTCAAGAATATTGACAAGTCGAGTCGAGCTAAGTATTTTTTCGAGTTTGAACACATCGAGCTCTAGTTTTGACACAAGCTGAGCCGAATATTCCTTAGTTCAAGCTCTGTTCGTTGTTCAATGAGCTATCTATTTCGAATCTAGTATTTTTTTCAAATACAAAATTAACGAGCACAAATTCAAGCCGAATCGAGCTGAATGTAAAATATTTGTGAGCAGGTTTAACTTGTTTATACCCCTACCCCCATGTATAGGGTTGTTAACTGAGTGAGCCAACTTGTGAATATTTGACATTCATCTCAGTTCAACTCGACTCAAAACTCGACATTTAAATGCTCGAGCTTGAATTCGAATCTTTCGATGCGGGTTTAAGGAAGGCAGTGTTCGACTTGACTCAATTGGGTTATAACTGGAAATCGACTCGTAGCTCAGCTTGATCTCGACTCGATAAAATAATATAATAATATAGTCTTTATATTATATATATATATATATATGCTAATAAGTTTAATTGTAATTAGTTATATTTATTTATATACAATATAATAACAAAGTAGTGTGATAGCTTACATGGGAGGTATTCCAGTTGAAGACCTGGAGGTCAGACTACATTTTTTTTAAGTGAGTTACTTTACACTTTACAATCGAGCCTATTTTGAGTTCACGAACAAGATAAGTTCGAGTTCCTCGGAATTTCAGTTTCGAGCTCACGAACAATTTAGCTTCGAGCTTGTCAAAATTAAACAGTTTAAGTGTATTCGAGCTCGAATATATATATGTTTAAAACTCGTTCGATCTCGAACGAGTTTGAACGAACTTCGAACTATTCAAGCTGAGTTTAACACAAATTGAATGCAGCTCACTTGCTTATTTACTTGCCCTACCCATGTAACTTTTGCCACGGCAAATCCTATCCCTAATTTTAGATATGCCATATATCTATTCACTATTTAAGAACATTGAGCCAATCATAATATTAGATGCAGTTATTAGACACGTTTAGAGGATCAAATAAAATTAAAACTTATATACAAAAAATTTTAATATAATTATTAACTTCATCGAATATTTAGCAGGATCCAACCAAACACGCGACCTTAGTGAAAAAAGTTCAACTGGGGCCCAAATGCGAGCTGTTGACTTTAGAATTACTGTAAACTGGCCCTCTTGCTTTCCGTCCATTCAACACACACCGATTAAACATACAAGCGAGCAGCCGGAAACGAAGTGGCATCGTTCGATCTGCAGCATTTTCAAACAAACCGATTCAAGACTCTTACATACATATGTATATATCAAAACGATGCATCAATGAAATTCTTGCATGGGCCATATTGGAGAGCCTCTTTCTTCTCTCGCCATTACTGTCATGCCAGGTTAACAACCTTAGCATTGATGGCATGCATTTATACTACTCGCTTTCAGCAATCAAGCAATGACTTCTAATACGCTTGTATATGACTTTTGAAAAATTTTTAGGTCCGCCCGGGAGCGAGGTCGGTAGAGACGCCGTCAATTTTCAGGATAATCGATGGTAGAGACGCGTGCGTCTCCACCGATCCCGGGCGGAGCTAAATATGGTTAATGACTTTTCACCTTCTTCCCCGAGTAGAAGTGCATCGCAGTTGTAGTGTTGCAGAGCTCAAAAGAAGTCGAAGACGCTTTCCTTCCCCACATCGGACTGTCATCAAAAGTAAAGCTTGGTACGTGTAAATGGTTGTCACCAAATTCAAAAGTAGCGAAGAAAGGAAGAACAGATTAAGAAGCGGGCAGAGTTTTCCAGGCCGGGACTTATCTGCAACGAGTAATGACTGTATAAAGCTTTGAGTGAGGACCTACCCATCAACCAAAATCTTGTCATCCCACGTTCTAGTCCTCACAGCATGCATCAGAGTTGGAGAAAAGATAGGTCGGTTCGATAATTCCAATAATAAGCTACGTCAAAATTCGAAAGGATGGTGCAAAAGGCTAACAAAACAGTCTCTTATTCGCGGGACATCATCCTATTTCCATTCACTAAACCTCAAGCCATTGGGGATTGAAAAAATGAATCCTATTTTAATCGTAAGTCGCATCCTCCTACCAAAATGCACATTTTAATCTTCTATCTTTTTTCCGGATGCTGGATTGTATAGAAGAGAATCAACAGTGCATAGTACGCATACTTGGATTGTATAATGGTTGCCACCACAACAATACCATCCCATCAGAGTCGACTGTATGGAATCAGTGGCAAAGTTTTGATGATTTCTGGACTCCATCGTTCTGAACTTTCTTTATTTATTCGAAGTTGGAACAAGCAATATCAAAGGTCGATGTTATATTTTTTAATTTATTACTTTAGTATTATCACCAATAATTATGTAAATGAAAAACAAAAAAATTATTTTTATTATCATGTTCCCATACCTGTGGGATCCACCTAATAATAATCCACCACAATTGAAGACTTGCAATTGTGAAAGTCTTTAATGTTATCTATACTGAAGAATAAGTAGGCCCATTATCGAGAGGCTTTGTATCATTGCAGAGGCATTGAGTTTGTAATTTTCTAATGGTTGATTGTGAAAGACTTGAAGGAATTTAGGCACACTATCGAACATAGTTAATTTTGAATGTTTAGGGGTTTTTTTTCAAGTTCATCTCATTATAAACTGCACTCAATTTTGCATTATCAGTTGTTGGAGGCTAACAAACAGGTTCTGCCGGCCCTGTACTCTACTCTAGTTGGGAATAAATGTGAGAATTCAATCGAACAATAATTCCCGAACAGAAAATTGGAGTCTTGAAATCTTGATTTCAGTTCTTTAATCAGTGATTCACTGATTGGCTGATCATGAAGAATTAGATATGTACTTGGCTCACAACGCTATATGTTGCTTGTGCCTAGGGATGGGTTTGGATGTCCGATTTCCATGACTTTGATCCAAATTTGACTCAATTATATTTGATCCAAAATAGTTTTGCATCATATTTGGGATTGGGCTTTTCGGATATATAATAGTTTGAAAATATTTAAATCTGATATGAATTTGGAGCGATCCAAAGCACGTCTGATCTTAATATGTGATATTTTATAAAATTATATTTTAAAATATTTTAAAATAAAAAATTATTATTTTCTTCATTTTTTATATTAAAATTTATATTAATTATATTATTTTAGTCAATCGGTTCAAATTTAAATAATAAATAAAATAGATGTAAGATTCATATTTGGGTTCAAATTTTAAGAAGTATATCCAATGTATATCACACACGAATCAATTCTTGCATGTGATGAGTTGGTCTAAGGCTCCAGATTAAGGTTTTGGTCGGAAAGGGCATGGATTTAAATCCCACTCTCAACAATCTTTATTTTTCCTATAACGACTCGCTCGTTCTAAACCACGAGTTAAATGTTACTATATGAAACTAAGTGTCTCATAAATTATTTTTTATTAATTTTCAAGATTTTAAATAAATTCATAACAATAAATTTAATATATAAATACTCGAAATAATCGTCTCATGAACCGAACCAAAATCCCACTGTCATGCAAACAATCTCGAGAAAAGAATAGTCGAATAATAGAGCCTCCGGCCATCCCGACTCTACCCATCCTTCTATGCTCATACCTGCGAAGGCAATTCCGTATTAGTGATAAAAATATTAAGTCGTATAATTACAAGAAATAATTAATATATTCTACAATATCTGAATTACACCTTTTATGATTATGAGCCTATGCTAAGCACTTAATATGCTAGGATGGTAGCCACCCATCCAGCTATAATCTCATGTATACGCACAAATACTATGTGGCTCTCAGCATATAGTTACCGATATTTGCCATTGACTCACCCTTTCGGTATCACAAGTGTATAATGAGCCGTCTTGTGCCACTGCGCCCTGTCACCCCTTTCGACATAGGGGCAAGAATTTAATCTTTCAAGAATTTTAGGGGTTGCTGCCCTATGTCGGAGTGAGTCAATTTATTAACCCCAATTACACTCGGTGCATGGTAGTCGAATGTGAACTCACGCTGACCAAGACTCCCACATAGTAATTTTTAAGGGTGTTGCCCCGGACTGAGCCAATTCTTTGACCCCGATTGCGCTCGGCATATGGTGATCAAATGTGGACTCTGGCCGACCAATACTCCTAAATTGAAATATATAACATTTCAAGTAATTATACGAACCTAGTATTGTGATGAGGAACCCGCAACTATGACACACAATCCTAAAGCCTTCCCTTTATGGATCAAATGTACTCACAAGCCATCCAGAGGATGTTTTATTTAACATTAATAGAAATCCCTTTATATAAAAAATTATGTGTAGAATTCAAGAAGTCACTACATTAAATTTTATAAATATTTATAGAATTCAAAAAGTCATTTATGTGAACAATGCATTCTTCTTTTTCCCCCAAAAACGTAGAACATGCATTCTACATTTGGATGCACATATATGTATAAGACACTTTGGGAAGTTGGATGCACTACAAAAATCCAAGAATTAAAAAAAAATATGGTGTAAAACCCACGATTCGAGTTAGGGTTTTATATTCAGAACCGGTCGGGTCGACCGTTATTTTTTCGAGTTGAGTCAGTTTCAGGACACGTGTACCGAGCCGATGCCAGTCGCGTGTATGAGCTATGAGGGTCATGCGTACCCAAGTATATGATGATAACGTCATGAACACAGCAGAACAGAATGAGTTATCAGATATATGAGAGTATGCCAGTCATTTTTTTATTATTTTTATATATAGTGGATTGTAGAATTAGTATTAGGCCGTTTACCGCGTTATGACGCATTCGGGCAGTCTGGGTGGGTTGTTAGTCATAGAGCATATCATTATAATGTTGTGGTGTTGTTTGATTTTACAGGATTTTTCCCGATTTTGATGAATTTTTTAGGATTTAATACGACTTAGTTATTATACTTGACTCGAGCCGGAGACGAGTCAAGTAATATTTACGAGTTTGCCACCACACACGCCCTCGACCTTTCCTTTCTTCTTCCCAAACCCTCGCCCGCGCCGCCCCTGTTCACGCGCCACCGCCGCCGCGGCCGACGCCGCCTGGCCGCCGATCGACGCCGCCCAGCTCGGCCACGGCGTCGCCCTGCCGCCCCGACCAGGTCCGGCCCCCATCGGACCCCGCGACGTGAGGAAGCCACGCCGCTGCACGCCCTTGCGCCGCGTTGCCGTCTCGCCGCCGCCGACCGCGCCGCCACGATCGGTCGGTCGCCTCAGCACCCTCAGCCTTCCAGCGACCTTCCTCGACTGGAACGGAGGCCGTCGCCACCGTGGCCGGTCGGATCTAGCGACCCATCGCCGCCAGCTCTGTTTTGCCATTTTCTGGCGAGCCGCCGCCTCCATTGGTCACGCTGATGTCATAGATGAGTCGGGGTCGCCGAGCCGGTTCCGAGGGTACCCAACACGACCACTTTCCGACTAGTAGACGCCGCCGGCGATTGTCGCCGGAAAACCACCGGAAGCCGCCGACGCAAAACCGCCGGAAAAATTGGAATTTCTGGAATTCGCTGGAATTCACCGGATCTTCCGCGGGGCTCACCCAGTGGAGCCCGATCGAGCATCGGACGCCGATGAGCGCCAAATTTGAGCTCCGAGACGCGCGACGGAACCCTAGCCGTCGCCGATTGCCGACGATGTGAGGTATAATTACCTCCGATTGATTTATTTAAAATTGATGATAATTGTTAGCATAGCATGCTAGGGTTGATTAATTATCATGATTAATGTCTTGACCATGAATAAAGTAAAGATGCGCATGATGTGATTAACAGGGAATGATAGTTAAGTGACCTGATGAACTAAAGTAAATTTGAACATGATAATCGAGTACAACGTAACTTAGGAAATATAATTAGATTGATATTAATAGGATAAGTTGGAATTACTTTCACATTATAATTGTTGCTTGTTATGGTTGATGATTGAATTGTGTGATGTTTGTTGAGTTTGATGCATCATTTAGTTAGCGGGCGTTAGTATTTAGTTTTGATGTGTAGGTGCGGAGTAGGAGCTCGCCGCCTAGGCGCGATGACACGCTTGGAGCTTCTACCAGGTCCGTTTAGGACTCGTCTGTTTTAATCTTTTCTATTGTATGTTTGATTTATTGTCTGCAGGACGGGTTAAGTGGCGTTTTATCGGATCCCACTTAACTCGGGCCATTTAATCGAACATTTTCCGGATTAATAACCCCTCGAGGATGAGATCCCTCGAGGTTGATTTCGAAAACAAGATCCACCAAAAGTTGCCTTCGGGCCTATTATGTAACTCCCTACCCAAGCCTATATATATATAGTTTTCGTGTTTCTGTGAGACGAGAGATGGAGAAATCGACTGCACGTACCATGCAGAGGATGCCGTGATAGTCAAAGCGGGCTCTGGATTAGTGCCAGCGGACTGTTCCATTCCCGAGGGATCCTGATAACTCCGCGTTTGAGTTCCTCACACCCGGAGAACGTGGAGGTTTACGGGTACTGTTTAGTACAGCGCATGTCTGGACTTGTGGTTCAAAGGGTACTAAAGGCGACTGCCTGAGAGTACTCGGCCTTCGTGCTCAAGGCCAGGAGAAATATGGAGGTAAGGAGAGGGCTTAGGATAAAGTTTCACGAGAAGTATTGAAAAAGAAGTGCCGAGAGCGGCATAGTACCAGCAGCAGTAAGTTCGGGATGCTACCGGGTCTGCAGCCCAGTGGCTCCTCAGTAGTGCCCTTCAGAGTGTTCACGTGGAGTATATGCTGTTTTCTTTCATATGAGAGTTTGCTCTCATAACCAGTTTGTTATAGTTATTTTATTTTCCGGACCAGTAACACTTGTTACTGACGTGTTTTTATACTATATGTAGGTAATAATCACGAGTTGGAGGAGCCAGCTTGGACGGAGGAGCAATGAGGTCTTGTACACACACATGTTAGATTTCTGAATGTTTAATATTGTATTATTATGTTATTATATTGTGAATGACATGATTAAATGTTTGAGCATGATGATATGATGTGAATGAAATGCTAAGACACAATAACAGAATGCAAAATATGATCAGAGTTGAGCAGCGGAAGCGTAGTGGGTTGAGACCCAAGCTTCAGAATGAATTCATAATATGTTAGATTTTGTGTGAATGAAATCATAGATGCATGTGTATATATATATATATATATATATATATATATATATATATATATATATTATTTTGACAGGGTGGGCCCATAATTGCACTTTTAGGGGAGACCCTGACGGTTTTATTTCAGGATTTTTACCGTAATTGTAATGATGTGAAAATTGGTTGCATGTCATCCATATAGTATCATGTTAGGGTTTTATGAATTTATCCATGCATGACAAGTCGTATCTACATCTTAAGACGCCGAGATTGGATCCGTATGAGTTAGGTTCGGGTTAGCCGACCTAACCGGGGCTGGTAACATGCCGGTTCGGTTCACGAGTGTGAACCGGATTTGGGGTGTTACATATGGAAACAGAAGCTCACATCCCAATCGAGTCAACTATATGGAAGCCCATCGTTGAGCATGATTCGACTGCGACAAATGCCAAAGACGGAAGCCCATCGTTGAGCATGATTCGACTGCGACAAATGCCAAAGACAAGTTGCCGCCCCTTCAGAGGATTCATGGCAGCAAAATCATTGGAGTGGTTGGATATTTTCTCTTATTAGTCACACTAAGTCTGTTTTGCAATTGATAAAAGACACACCAATTTTGTAAGTAAAATTTTTAGTCATTTAACAGAAAAGTTATAAAAATTATTAGTATTTTTATTCAAATTTATACTAATAATATAAATATTTAATAAATAATATAATTTTAAATAATATAAGAGGTTATGACTAAGGGTGTAAACAAGCCAAGCTAGCTCGCGAGCATTTTACGTTCGGCTCGGTTCGGCTTGAACTCGTGCTCGTTAATTTTGTATTCGAAAAAATACTCGGCTCGAAATAGATAGCTCTTTGAATAACGAACAAATATTGAACTAAGGAGTATTCAGCTCGGCTTGGCTCGAAACTTAAGCTAAATGTGTTCAAACTCAAAAAAATACTATGCTCGAATTAGCTCGTCAATACTATTGAGGTCACATTGAACTTATATAGTGTTGGAAAAAAAATTTTAATCCTATATAAGTCGAGCACGAGTCAAGCACAAACATTCACTTAGCTCGAGCTCAGCTCAAAAATATAGCGATCCAAACACAAGCCAAGCCCAAATGTCATGAATTTTGGACGAGCTCGGTTCACCGACCCATCATACATCAAAGCTCATCAAGTTTTCAAACAAGCTCAAATATGTTTGCCAAAAATTACATTGAAGTCAAACATAACTCAGCTCAGCTCGTTTACACCCCTAGTTATAACATTCGGTGGGTACCTATGTGAACTCTCAAGCTCACAACTCAACGACCGTCCAAAGTGGGAACCGCTAAGCGAGTACCTTCCATGGGATGATGATCTATAGATCAACTGTTTGTCATTAACATGTGTGGCTCCAAAGCTTTCTTTCCTGCAAGCTTATCAAACTGGAAGGTGTCTCTTTCCTTTCAACTGTAAACTATCCCAATAATAAATAAGGACGTCATCACCTAGAACTGGAAGTTTCCATGACTAACGCTGTTCTCTGGGCGCAGCTCATTAATGGTTGTACAATTCAGGAGTTAGAGCTGGTTATTATGGTAGTTATTATACGATCTATTTGGTCAATGTTGCTGCACAGAAGAGCTATGTCTGAGCTTTGAAGCAAGGTAAGGAAATAAGGCTGCTAAACGAGCGAGCGAGTTGAGTTCATCTTATGCTTGAACTCGATTCGAGATCGAATGAGTTTTAAACATATATAATCAAAATCGATTCGAATATTTTTTATATTACTCTAGTTCAAATACACTTAAACTGTTCAATTTTGACGAGCATGAAATTAACTTGATTATATGGTCAAAAGTAACTCACGATCTGGCTTAATCAACTTGATTATATGGTTAAAAGTAACTCACGAACTCGTTTAATTAGCAGCCCTTATTATTTATGATTTTCTTTTTTTCCCAAAAATGATATTAAATAATACAGTAAACGTGGATTAAAACCCTCACATGTTTAGTGTAACTCTCTCCCAATAGAGCTATGATGCTACTTTGTTATTTTATTGTATATAAATAAATATAACTAGTTATAATTAAACTTATATATATATATATATAGATTATCTTAGCTGGGGCAAATAATATTTTTGTCTCAAACTTTAATATGGATCATTCGATTACAAAGACGACCTAGAATTTGATTATAAAAAATAAAAATAAAACACCCACCACCACCACCATCTTTTAGTACTTAATTAATAATAATATTTATTTATAATTTTAAATGTATTCTGAGTAAGCAAGTGATATTATGTATATTATTATATTATATTATCAAGTTGAGTTTGAGTCAATTTCGAGTAGAGTTTGAGTTATAACCGAGTTGAGTCAAGTCGAACATTGCTTTGTTCAAACTCAATTCGTAAGATTGGAGTTCGAAATCGAGCATTTAAATGTCGAATCTTGAGTCGAATCAAACCGAGCTGAACGACAAATGCTCACGAACTGGTTCGCTCAATTAACAGCCTTACAAGGTAATGTCTAAATTTTCATAACTACTTTGTTCAGATTGTTGATGGAAATTATAGATTGACATTACGCAGTTGATTTTTTTAATTGATTTTTATGGAGCTCAAGGCCTCAGTATCAAGATTTTATTTTTATGCTTGATTTTGATTAAGTGCATGGTGTATCTGGGTGTGGGTTTTCTTGCATCTAATTTATCAGGACATCTACAAGCTCTGGTTGCTCTAGGAATTGTTCTTTTCTGGCTTCTCCTTTTGTTTTATGCAAGTGGTCAAATATGCTTTGTTTCATTGGTAGGAAGTGTTGTATGTTGCCAAATGTACAAGTCCCATATCGGAAATTTGGGTGATATGGGAGGAGTCCTCTCGCTATAAAAAGGACTCCTCCCCCTTTAGTTCATCCATCCCAAAATTCTCTTCTCTTCTTCTATTGGCAATTTGTTCTTTCTCTCTCTCTTTTGTAATATTTCCTTGATTAGTGAAATATTATTTTAGTAGTGTCCGATGATGTATACATAATTGGTCGAACCTCACTAAATTCTGGGGGTTTTTTTATTTTTAATAGCTATCGTCAAGTATAGTTATTGTTAATTATTGTTTTATTAAAATTATTTATCTTGGTAAAATTTTGTCTAGTGTGTCCCACCACACTTTCTATCATTTTCACAGCTAGTCATCTAGATAACAGCTCTCAAAGTGAACTTGTTATCTTTGGTAGAAATTGTGCACAACAATTGGTATCAGAGCTCCAGGCTTATTTTAGTATGCTCTATGGTTGCGGCTTATGTTGATCTTCCACATCAAAAAAATTTTCCTTGGGCTAGTTGGCAGTTCAAGCTCTTGGTTTATTTTAGTATGCTTTGTGGTTGCGGCTTACGCTGATCTTCCACATCAGAAAAAATTTTCCTCAGGCTAGTTGGCATTCCACATCAATAGCTATTAAATAGAATTTGTAGCCAAAATGGTAGATAACACAAAAGAATCCACATTGAAGTTAACAACTTCTTCATCTTCAATTTTGGCAAGAACTACTATGACAAATGCAAGATTTGCGGTGGAGATTTTTATGGTACCGGTCATTTTGGCATGTGGCAAAGTGAGGTTCCAGATGCCCTCTTTCAATAGGGTCTAGACATTGTCATTAAAGAAGAGAAACCAAATGATGTTGAGGAGAAAGAATGGAAGATGGTAAATAGAATGGCACGTGGTACCATTCGAACATGTCTTTCTAGAGAGCAAAGGTATGCATTTTCTAAACAAACATCTGCTAGTAAATTGTGGAAGGCACTAGAGGAAAAATTCTTGAAGAAAAGCAGTCAAAACAAGCTCTATATGAAAGAGAAATTGTTTCGCTTCAATTATGTTCCTGGTACCTCTTTGAATGATCATATTATCAGCTTCAATCAACTGATAACTGATTTGATAAATATGGATGTGACTTTTGATGATGAAGACCTGGCTCTGATGTTGTTGGGATCACTTCCCCATGAATTTGAGTTTCTTAAGACAACTCTACTTCATGGGAAGGCTATTGTGTCTCTTAGTGAAGTAACTACTGCCTTGTATAGTTAGCAATTAAAATAGAAAGAAAAGCAAGAAAACACAAGTGTAGAAGCAAAAGCTCTTGTTGTGAATTGAGGGTATTCGCAGAGTCAGAAAAAGGAAGAAGGGAAAGGTCGAAGTCAAAGTCCAGACCGAGTAAAGATGAATGTGCCTTTTGTCAAGGAAAAGGGCATTGGAAGAAAGATTGTCCTAAGCTAAAAAAAAAGGCAAACCTGAGAAGGAAAAAGTTGTTGCAAATATAGCTGAGTGTGATGATGCAGATTCAGAACTTTCAATTGCTGCCACACCATCAACCAGCAATTCTAGTTCATGGTTGCTAGATTCTGCTTGTAGCCATCATATGAGGCCCAATCGAGAATGGTTCTTTGATTTTAAAGAACTAAAAGGTGGAATTGTCTACACAGCAAATAATGCCCCTCTTATCACATATGGAGTTGGTTCAGTTCACTTAAGGAATCAGGATGGATCAACCAGAATCTTAACAGGTGTTCATTATGTGCTGAATTTGATGAAGAATCTCATCTCTATGAGAACCTTAGAGTCAAAAGGTTTTGAAGTGAGGGAAAAGATGGGATAATGAGGATCATCTCTGGTGCACTTGTAATAATGAAGGGGATCCGAAAAAGAAACAATGTGTATTGCTTTATGGGTAGTACAATTGTTGGGGAAGCAGCAACAATAACAATTCCTAATGATGATCAGGAGTCAGAAGCAACTAGGTTATGGCATATGCGCTTAGGGCATGCTGGAGAAAAATCTTTGAAATTACTAATAGTTCAAAGATTATTAAAAGGAGCTCGAGCTTGCAAATTAGATTTTTGTGAGCATTGTATCAAAGGGAAAAAAACAAGGGTGAAATTTGGTACAGCAATCCATGATACTGAAGGTATTATGGATTATGTTCACTCAGATGTGTGGGGGCCTTCTAAGACAACTTTATTAGGTGGTAAACACTATTATGTTTCCTTTGTTGATGATTTTTCCTAAAAAATTTGAGGGTATATGATGAAGACGAAGGATGAAGTGTTGGGGATTTTCCTGAAATGGAAAAAGATGATAGAGACTCAAATAGGTAGAAAAATCAAACGTCTCCATCCAGACAATGGTGGAAAATTTAAAAATGATCCATTTCTAAAGGTCTGTGAAAATGAAGGTATTGTTAGACACTTTACTGTCAAAAATACACCACAATAGAATGGGGTGGCAGAGCGATTGAATAGAACTTTGCTGGAAAAAGGTTCAGTGTCTGCTGTCCAATCTGTTAAGGCTTTGGTATATACTTGCCACTTTATTAATCATTTACCATCTACTGCTATTAATGGTAAAACTCCATTGGAGAAATAGTCTGGAAAGCCTGCTATAGATTATAATTCCTTACATGTGTTTGGTTCCACTGCATATTACGATGTTAAGGAGACAAAGCTAGATCTAAGAGCAAAGAAGGCAATATTTATGGGATCACCTCTGGCGTGAAAAGCTATCATCTTTGGTATCCAAAAACAAAGAAAGTAATTTTCAGTGGGGATGTTACCTTTGATGAATCTACCATGTTAAGAAAGGTGACTTCTGAAAATATGAAGCAGATGGTACTCCCAAACAGGTAGAGTTTGATAGCAACAGAATGGTCCCAGCAAATGTAGAAATTGATGATGACTCTCCTATGGTAGAAGAAGAGTCAAATGAAAAAGAGGTTCAGACCTAAGAACCTCCACATCAACATGAATCAATTGCACAAAGGAAGGGAAAGAGAACTATTAGACAACCTGCCCGCTATGCTGATATGGTCTCTTCTACATCACCAATTATAACTGATAATATTCTTACCACTTATAATGAAGCATTTCAAAGTTCAGAATAAGAAAAGTGGAGGATTGCCATGAAGGAAGAAATGCAGTCTTTTCAAAAGAATCAGACATGGAAACTAGCTAGTCTTCTAAAGGGAAAGAAGGCAATTGGGTGCAAATGGGTATATGCAAAGAAAGATGGATTTCTTGACAAAGATGATGTTCGCTACAAAGCAAGATTTGTGGCTAAAGGCTGCTAAAAAAAATGAGTTGATTATAGTGAAGTATTTTCTCCAGTTGTAAAGCATTCTTTCATCAAAATTTTATTGGCTTTAGTGACATAATTAGATTTGGAACTAGTTCAGATAGATGTAAAAACTGTATTTTTACATGAAGACTTGGAAGAGGAAATTTATATGTCTCAGCTAGATGGATTCAAAGTTGATGGAAAAGAAAAGATGGTGTGCAAGTTAGACAAATCACTATATGGATTGAAGCAATCTCCAAGGCAGTAAGTACAAGCGATTTGACAAGTTTATGATAGAGCAAAAGTACTCGAGAAGCAAATATGACCACTGTGTGTATTTGTGCAAGCTACAAGATGGATCTTATATATATCTTCTTTTTTATGTTAATGATATGCTGATAGCTTCTAAGAGTCAGACAGAAATTGAGAAGTTAAAGACTCAATTGAATAGGGAGTTTGAGATGAAGGATCTTGGTGAATCAAAGAAGATTCTTGACATGGAAATATCCAGAGACAGGAAATTGGGGAGGCTTTGTTTATCTCAGAAAGAATATCTGAGGAAGGTTCTAAAACGTTTTGGCATAAATGAGAAATCAAAACCAGTTAGTACACCACTTGCTCCTCATTTCAAGCTTAGTACTTCCATGCCACCAAAGAATGATGCAGAACGGGAATACATAATAAAAGTACCGTATGCAAGTGTTGTTGGTAGCTTGATGTATACAATGATATGTTCGAGGCCCAATATTTCACAGGTAGTTGGGGTTGTGAGTAGGTATATGCATGATCCTAAAAAGGAGCATTGGCAAGCTGTGAAATGGATTTTATGGTATATTTTGAATACCTTAGATGTTGGATTAGTATTTCAACAGGATGATAAAGATGGTCAATATGTAGTTGGGTTTTGTGATTTTGACTACGCTGGTGATTTGGACAAGCGACGATTAACTACTGGTTATGTGTTTACTTTTACAAAAGCACCAGTCAGTTGGAAGTCCACCTTACATTCAACAATGGCTTTGTCTACTATAGAGGTAGAGTACATGGCAATTACAGAGGCTGTAAAGGAAGCAATTTGGCTTCAAGGGTTGCTTGGTGAGTTAGGAATGGAACAAAAGCACATCAAGGTGCATTATAACAATCAGAGTGTTATTCATTTAGCAAAGAATCAAGTTTACCATGCAAAGATGAAGCACATCAATGTTCGATATAGTTTTGTACGAGAGATTCTAGAAAAAGGTGGAGTCATAATCCAGAAGATTTGGACCACTGAGAATCTTATTGATATGCTGACAAAAGTAGTAACTACAGTCAAGTTTAAACATTGTTTAGACTAGTCAATATTGTTACAAATTGAAAGATGGAGTTCACAGACACTACTAAAAGTTAGATTTATAAAAGAATTGTATGAAATTTTGTCAAGGTGGAGAATTATTGTATATTGCCAAAATGTACAAGTCCCACATTGGAAATTTGGGTGATATGGGAGAAGACCTCTCTCTATAAAAAGAAATCCTCCCCCTTTAGTTCATCCATCCCAAAATTCTCCTCTTCTTCCATTGAAAATTTGTTCTTTCTCTTTTTTTGTAATATTTCCTTGATTAATGAAATATTGTTTTAATAGTGCCCAAGGACGTAGGCATAATTGGCTGAATCTTGTTAAATTCTGGTGTTTTTTTATATATTTAATAATTATCGTCAGGTATAGTTGTTATTAATTACTATGCTATTAAAATTACATGTTTTGGTAAAATTCATAGTTGTTATTAATTACTATAATATTAAAATTACATGTTTTGGTAAAATTCTGTATAGGAGTTGATTTTTAAGCAGACTAGTGTGTCCCACCACACTTTCACGAGAATTTTATTTCGGGGTGATTTTAGTACAATTGTTTTCACATTAGTCATCTAAATAACAGTGATTTTAGTATAATTATTTTCACATTAGTCATCTAAATAATAACTTTTAAAGTAAACTTGTTATCTTTGATGGAAATTAATCCCGCTGTGCACAACAGGAAGCATACCGGAAGAGGTATTATGAGCATGTCATGATTTTGGTCTAAATGGAAATTTTGGTTTTGTAATAGTTGCCAATATGCAAGTTAAGGAGTGGAAGATCTGTCTTGGAAAAAGGAGCCATTGATGATAGAGAGCAGGAATTTTCAGAGAGAATCCTATTACAAGCTGAATCTGCTTCTGTTGAATCCATTTTCGATGAATTTATGAAGGCCACCCAAACTTGTACGCATACCCACACTTGTAATCCACCTGGTCCCAATGCCACACACTCGTACCTGCTATCATACCCACACAAGGGTCATCTCAAGTGGAGAAGAAGAATCCGCCAGCAAAAAACACACTGTGCCAAAGTCCAAGATGCCAGTAGGAAACCGTGAGGCCGTAGAAAATATAGGGAGAAGGAAAAGACCTATACTTGTTGTTTAGAGGAAGAAGTCAAGAAGCTAAGCATCCTGAATCAACAATTGTTGAAGAAGTTACAAGGTCATGAGCTATTAGAGGCCGAGGTGCTTAGACTGAGAGCCCTTCTGGTAGATATTTGAGGGAAATTTGAAGGAGAACTTGGCCTTTTTCCGTTTCAGAAGCCATGCAGTTCTACTACCTTCAAAGAGAATTGTGGTATTCAACGTGAAATTAGCAAAATTTGTGCTGGCGACAATGCGGTGCCTTCTTTACATTGGGGAAGCTGCTGGGCACGGCAAGGTGATTGCTCCAGGAGTGTGTGAATCCTTAAGTGCAGATTGTCAGATGGAACTTAATGGAAATGTTGGAGAAAATCTGGAAAGTGCAGATGGCCATTTCATTGTTTGAAAGCAGATAGAAAGATGCAAGTTGGCATCCAAGAAGTTTTTGACCGTCTTTTTGTGTTATCTTCATGGTTTTTGAAGTACAATTTGCAAAAAAATCATCTTCCTCCAATATGTCTAGCAGCAGGGAGTGTATCAGCTTTCGAAAGACCGATCCCCAATTAACATTGTAGTAGAGGATAGTACGTAACTGTAAAGGAAAAGCTCAAATTTTGTGTACAAACACTATAAAGTTTGTTATACAATGAGATGTAACTGATAGCTTTTCTTATGTACGTACATAGATACATATTCTTCAAGAAATCAAGGAGTGTATGAATATCAAAACTAGTTTTGTCAAGGGTCATTTAGATGTTTCGTTATTTTATCATCCCTCACTTTGCTGGTCATAAGCTTGGCTGAAAAACTGGTTTTCTAGTTTTTAACTCAATTTATATGTCGACGAAGCCAAGCCGGCAATCAGGGAGGCCGCTGCCCTGTCAGCCAAACCATTCTACGCCACGGTGACCACTTCACCCTGTTTACATTTTTTTGCTTTAGTTCAAAAACTGTTTGTGCTCTGTTCTCGTGGTGTCTGATATCAGAAAAATATCCTTTTCATGTCTAAATCTACTAGGTATCTGGTCATTGAAATTTAAAAGCAATATATATACACCTCCATAGACTGAGATTCCCATCCATAGTAACAAATATTCAAGAGATAGGTTTTTGATTCTCTTTTTCTTAAGACAACTGAAAAATTTGCAATACATGTGATTAACAAGATAATTGAAGTTTTCAAAATGAAATGACAATTGCTAAGAGTTAAAATACGCCAAAATCTCTTGAAGGGCTAAAATTACCTTTACTCAAGCGAACAGCAAGGAAATACAAATTCAGGTAACCTTGTGGGATAAAACATAAAGTATAGTCCGCTTTCACTTTGCACAAGAAAATTTGTTTAAGTGGATTGCCTGTCTTCCAAATGCAAACATATTGTCTGACACCCGCATGAATAGTGGTCACACTGTTAGTTTACCACTTCCACAAATAGAGAACCATAAATTTTTTTAACTTCCCCCTCTTTCATCATGAAATCTTATATGCCCCAAACGATGAATATAAGGTAACCAATCTAGCCTTCGTTTCAAGTTTCTGCAGCCATCTTATGTACTGATTCCTCTCCTTCATGTGCAAATGCATGAGGACATATTTGGTGAAGTCTGTATTGATACCCTTAGCAATCAAATAATTCTTAAATGAAGTTTGCAGTTAAGGGTCCAATTCTCTGCAAGCAGAAAAATTGTTGAATTTGCTGTTAGACACAGCAACTAAAATCAGAACCTAATCTAATGAGAACCACATATTTCCTAGAACGAAACTGACTAGAAAATATTAGAGGGCAAGAAAGTGGAAGCAGCCACTTAAGGGTTCCAAAACTAAAGGAAAGAAAAAATACCATAACTACAAAAGCCCTCCCAGAAACGAAATTATTATATCAAATTAGTGTTTGACCCATAATCCTCTATAAGTATTCTGCAAACATGATTGTGGAGTGCCTTCATGATTAGTTTTACAATGAATTGCACTAAATGAGAGTGCGAAAAATTTAATATAGAACTCCTTTGTAAGAAACTCCAACCAAAAAATGTAATATGAAGAGCCATGATTCTGCAACATCAAGGATCAATTATAATCAACAAGGTTTATTTCTATCTGATTAATATGAAGAAATTAACTCAACTGGAGTATTGATACAAATGTACTGTAACGTAAGAAAAAATAGGCCTAAACACAGATCCAACTTTTCCAACAATATAAAAATGAACTGTGAAGCCCAAGAACCTATGTTCCAAAATGTCAACTCCAAATAATGCAAGGGACTTTGATAAAGAACATTCAATATGACAAAGAAAGTTTTAAAACTGGAACCCCTAAAGGTCATTCTTTTTTATTAACTGCATACTAACATGACAACAAAGAACACTAAAGTTCGTGATAACTAAACAATAGTAAGGCGACTAACTTAGGAATCCACCAATACAGCTAAGACCATATTTAGTTATCCACTTCTGGTAGAAGCAGTATAATAAATCGAGCCACCAACAGCCTGCAAGCACATTAAAATCTTGAGAATAGTCTACATATTTTCATAGTTTGTTTAAATTGTCTATGCAGTAACAAGTAATATAAGCATAAAAACAATATCAGACAAGAAAAAGAAAATAAGCTAACTGAACATCTAAGTTTGTACCCATTCCATTAAAAAGATAGTGGCAGAATCCAACCTGAACGAGGGCCCCTTGTAGTATAAAGAATCAATACGAGAAGGACTAGAGAGATAGGAAGCACAATGAATGTATAACTTGGACGTGGATTCCCCTACACCGCGAACCGAACAATTGAAGAGCAACACTGAATTGCGGCCAAACTTTGTAAGGCAAACTTTCATCAATGCCAATCTCGGAAAATAATTTTCTTCTCGTACATACTGCCTGCTCAACAGTGCAGACACAACAATTTCCTCAGACTCGGTCCTCTTCCTTAAAACTATATCTTGAGATTGAGAAACATCAACATCCATAACGAAATCACCCAGAGACCCACCTTGAAAATCCTGTTCAATCCAATCAAAATCAAAAAATTCTCAAATGTGGCCTCTTGTGATGCTCAAGTTACAAAATGCACACGATAAGCATTTGTGCTAAACTAAAAAAGACGCCCCTTTTGGAATTCAGCAAATTGCTATATCAACAAACAAATTGTAAAAAGAGACGCCTAAATGCGCTAGCATCGATTGCCCAACAAACGCATAATTTCCTATCATAGATCATACACTTGCAAGATATGAAAGTTCACACAGTACGCATAAATCACAAGTCTACGAAACAGAAAGAAACGAACTTTCAAAGCCTAAATCAAGTAAAGCACACAAAAAGATCAAAATTTCTTCAATTTGTACCTCAAAGGGATCGGAGCCAAGCTCGTGCCGGATCTCTCTCTGCAAAGTATGCAGCAAACTCCCGTCGGTTGCGGCCGAGGCGCCAACCTGACTATTTCCAGCGACGGCGGCGCTCGTGTACATCCCCGACGCGCGGGGAGGTCCGCCGTGCATAGGCGCCGGACGGTCGATAATCCGGCGACGATCGAATGTCGCAGCATCGGCGGCGTCGATCAGAGGTGGAACTGCGCGGCTTCGTGAGTTTGCGAAAAAGCGCGAATCGGAACGAATCATACGTCGCCGGTTCAACTCAGTCCATAACAGAACGAGTTAAGAAAAACTCGTTGTGAAAATGGTAATGCCCACTTGAAATTTGAATCAGATTTTTAAAAACTTTGAATCAGCCGGTTCAAAACGGTTCGTCACCGATTCACGGCTTTTATATAATAAAATCAAAATAAAAAACAATACTTATGTAAATCTTTTTGTCAAATTATATCTGATTATAAAATAAAATATTCTTAAACAAGTTTTATAAACTTTAAAATTTTTAAATATGGTAGATATAGTGAAAACATAAATAATAAAAAGATTGTAAGGTAAACTCTATTATATTTGTATAGATTATGTCTTTTATCTATTGTAATATAATTAGCAAGCATTTTAATATATAAAATCAGTAAAAATAACGATTAATAAATAGCTTATGAATCGGTCAAACTCGACTTGATTATAGTGATTGAATGACCAATTATAGCAAATGAATTTATATTTATTTATTTTATCAATATTTTAATAGATCAAGTCGAATTATACAAGTCAAACTGATTTTCACAATAATGAAAAAAATAAAATATAACCGGTTCAACTTAGTCTATAACCAAGGTCCCAAACAATCAATAAAATCACATACCTTTGCTAAAAATAAAAATAAAACAAATTTACATGCTTGTATATATCTTTGAGGTCAACTTAGTGCAATAGATTATGGGAGAATAAAAAAGAAAAGAATTTAAGGGAAAAAATAAAATAAAAACGTAATATCTTTCATGTTTTTGGATTGGAAAGGAAGAGAAGGATTAATATTAGGTCAAGTTTTTTTGTTTTCTTGCAATTTTGTAAGAAAATAATTTGCGAAAGATTTTTTATTGGACCCCACTATATATAAATATATTTTATTACCCAATTCATGTTTTTTTATATCAATAAATTGCATTTGCATCCTACCAATTTGGTACCCAAATTTAAAATTTTAACATTTCTAGCGAGCCATAATTATAAATCATTTGTTATTGAGTGATCATTAGATATACTTCATATAAAATATTTAAATTGATAAATTTAAATTGTTTTATTTTTTGTAACATTAATTTTAATTAAAAGGATCGAATGATTTTAACTGATTAATGGTACCTCCACTATAATCCCAAGTAATTTTGATCCTTACTAATTTGCTGTTATTAATAAAAAAATCTCACTTTGATTTGAAGTGAAAGATTCAATCAATCAAGCACACTAAAATAAAAAATAATATATTGAACTAAATTATCCAATTTGACTTCTTGTTGTTCAATTTAAATTTTATTTATAAAATTAGAATTCATCTCTATTACAAATAATCAATAACAACAAAGTTTTTAAGCAATCATGAATTTTTTTCTGTTCCTAAATTATTTCAGTTTTTCTTTGGAGCATGAAAAATGTGCAGTGAGAGTGCTGGCCAAAAAATTGTCTGGTAGTGGAGAGCTGGAGACTGGGAAAGGTCATGGCAGAGGGGGAGTTGAAGCAAACCCTCCAAAGCCTTTCCTTACACGCTTCTTCTTCCAATAGAAATCTAAGTACTTTGACTCCATCTTTCCCCCACCAAAAAAATCTCATCTTTCGAGCCCACTTTCTGCTCTTCCACTTTGCAGGTAGGCTCAACTGCTAATCTCCTCTCTTTTTTTTTTTTGGGGTGGTTTTCTATATTTGTTTAGGTTAAGCAGATTTGCCCATGTTATTTTTATTGTTTTGGGAAATTTTGTGTGACTTGTACCTAGTTACTATGATTAAAAACATCAGGATGTTAGCTTCGTGTGGAAAATTCCCGTCAAGTACGAGGTTTTAGCTGATGGAATTAGAATTAGGTTACCATTGAATGGAATTGGTCTCAGTTGGGTGATCCTGTAAATAAGGATCCTGTAAGCTGTTTGGTGAAGTTTCATGATTAGAGCTGACTTTACGCTTGTTTTAGTTATAAATTTTCTATTTCTTGAATGTTTTTGTGATCATGATATTGCCTATTGCATATTTGTGTTTGTTCTCGTCATAATTTGCTCTTTCTTAATTGTTTTAATGATCCTTAGGTTGTGTATTGCCTGTTTGTGAAAGGACTTCTGTGAGAGATGGAACTGCTTTCAATTTGTAATTCATCTACCTTATGTGGTCGTATCGATTGCTCAAACTGGAAATTTGATAAAAAGTTTGTGAATTTGAATCAACCAAAGTTCCTTATTGCTAGAAAGCCTGGGATTCTTTCCCATGGATCAATACTTCAATTGCAAGCTTCAGGTACTCTAGATCCAGGTTACGCAGAACACATCCAAATTGAGAGCTCTGATTCGCAGGAGGGGTCGAGGTTGCTGGCCCTGCTCAATGATTACCAGAGCAGTTTGGAAGCCAAAAGCTTAAGTGAAAACTGTAATTGCTATGTGGCTGATGGTAGTAATAACCTAACTACAGCTGATGGCCTAGCAGTAGAGGTTGTGACCAAAATTTTAATTCCAGGCTTGCCCGATGAGTCAGACGAGAATCAAAATTCTCCTATTATCAGTTGTTTCTGGGATTGGAAGCCAAATATGTCCGTGCACTATGAAAAATCTGGCATGCAAAATATTCAATCCCCGACAGTTTTGTTTCTTCCTGGTTTTGGTGTTGGATCCTTTCACTATGAAAAACAGTTGAAAGATCTTGGTCGTGAATACAGAGTGTGGGCTTTGGATTTTTTAGGTCAGGGCATGTCGATGCCTTCTGCAGATCCTGCTCCATTAGCTAAAGATACCAATAATCAGGAAGCAAACAGTGTGCTTTGGGGCTTTGGCCAGCAAGCTGAGCCATGGGCTAATGAACTAGTTTACTCGGTTGACTTATGGAAGGACCAAGTTTGCTCTTTCATTGAAGAGGTAGAATTTACTACAATTTATATTCTCATTTTTAGTGTCATTTTATGCAATTTACAAAACTTCACATAAAATCAATTTGTATTCTCATTTTTTAAGGTTCAACATAAAATTTTTTAGGCAATGATACTGGTGCAAGCCAAATGTATCTGTTTTTGGAGATAAATGACCATGATTTTCTATTCTTGTTAGTTTCCTGTCAAAGGAGTTAAATAGCACAAACTATGGACATGATCATGTTGGCATCATGGTGCCATCAGAAAGTAATACTGTTAATTTATAACGTCATTATAAAAATATATTATTTTGTTTACAAAAATATAAAAAATAAATAAATTTTAAAAAAATATTGAAGTGAATTGGTGTCATTAGATATCTGGTCTGACTTGGTAAAACTGGCGAAAACCCTTGTTGCTGTTCATATCCTCAAATCAGCTACCCATCAGGTTGTCTCTTGTCTGTGGACTGTGAAGTTAACAGTGTAAAATATCTTTTGTCACAGTTTAATTGGTTGTACAAGAACCTATTTTTTATAATCTTTTCTGCTTTAATGTGTTCATTATTGTTTAGTTGAACTTGGGTCATCACATTTCCGAGCTTATCAACATATTTGTGCAATTTGCTAGAAAACAAAAAATTTCAACTAATATTTTCTGGTAATGTATTTCTTCATTTGCTATAGTGTTAATTTTGATTCGCCTCACCTTGAAACTTATTCCATGATATCACAGGTTATTGGTGAGCCAGTTTATATCGTGGGGAATTCACTTGGCGGATATGTGGCTGCATATTTTGCTGCGCGCAATCCCCAGCTGGTCAAGGGTGTTACACTTCTCAATGCAACACCTTTTTGGGGATTCCTTCCTAATCCTAGTAGATCACCAAGACTGTCTAAAATATTTCCTTGGGCTGGAACATTCCCTCTTCCTGCAAGTTTAAGAAAGATTATAGAACTGGTGTAATAAATTCTGCACTGATGCCTATTTGTAACTTTTGCATCCTCTATGAGCTTAAAATTAATTCGAAAAACTTTAATATTTTTCAGGTGGCAAAAGATAAGTGATCCCCAGAGCATACAGGAGGTGCTGAAGCAAGTTTATGCTGATCATTCGACTAAGGTTGACAAGGTGTTTTATCGTATAATTGAAACAACTCAACACCCAGCCGCAGCTGCGTCATTAGTGTCAATCATGTTTGCGCCTACGGGTGAGCTATCCTTTGAAGAATCTTTATCAAGGTAAATAATTTATCTTTTTCGTAGTAACTAGTAAAAGCTACTTGGCCATTTACTAATGAAACATGGCCTTCTTTAGGTGTCAAATGCAAAATGTTCCAATATGCCTCTTGTATGGTAAAGAAGATCCTTGGGTGAAACCTATTTGGGGTCGAAAAGTAAAACAACAAATTCCAGAGGCAACATACTACGAAATGAGCCCTGCTGGTCATTGCCCTCACGATGAGGTTCCCGAGGTATGCAAATGTGTAGTTTTTAGTATGGTAATGACTTGTGCAGCATTCACGATAGATTCTTCTCCATCAAATTGGGAAAATAAATTTAGAAACAGACATTTTAAACATAAACAATCACGTTGTTAAGCATGGGCAACTCAACATATCAAACCGTAACTGTGAACAAATTACCACCAATCCGAGAAGGTGGAAGCAAGTGGCACAGAAATTATTATTGGCGAGAACAGAAATGTTTATGATTACTATCCTATGTTCTTGGTGAGAACAGAAATTATTATTGGTGAGAACAGAAATTATGGAACCTGTAAAAACTATCAAGTTTGAAATTTAGTCTAGTACATTTTCTTATCGGTAACCCGCAGAGGCTATGCAACTCCAGATAAGCTATAATGTTGTCTGCTAACAGGTTGTGAACTATTTACTACGCGGGTGGATTGGCAACCTAGAATCCCGGGGTTCTCGTGCGTTGCCTCTACTCGGCGATTTTGACGCCACAGAATCTGAAGTTTCGAAGGACTTGGAGTTTGTGAAAGAAGGATTTCACAAGTCTGTTCGAGTGAGCTTAATTGGGTCCAAGGTTTCTGTCTGGGAGAGAATAGGGTTCTTCATGAAGTGAAACATTAATATAGGCTTATTTGTAGACTGTACATATTTTGTTCTCAACCAATGATCAAGTTGCGTATATCTATTTTGTGTATGTATATTCTATATGCTAATTACTAAATTCAGAAGAACCATTCACTGACATGAAGAATAATTGGCTCAGTGGCTCACCCGCGATGAGCAATGCTGCAGAAATTTTAAATATCAAAACATGTTAAATGCATACATTGCATCACCAAAACAGATCACCTGTTCATGGTGGGCAGTTCAATCATCAGGTTGTGCTTCTTAACAAGGGCTTTCTGCATTTCACTTCTCCACATTAACTTACTCTACCAGCATACAGTAGTGAATGTGACAGAAGAAAAGTCACCATGAACTGTTCTTTCCTCCTCGGCACACAAGTTTAGAAAGTAAGCACCGTAAAAACTCTTACAAAGGACCAAAATTTATATATGCATCAGCATCTCTACTGGGCCGTCCTTCGGGGGAACACTCTGAGTAGAAATGTAGGCAGATACCACAAGCAAGGTAGACCAAGCACTTGAAATACCACTATCAGGGGAAAAAGCTCCATTTTTTCTACCAACGCAGGTGTTACTGGCATTCCCTTCATTTCCATCATCAACTTCTCAATAAAATTTGCGTCGTTGCTCATCTGGTACAGTCGACAAACCTGTGAATTTAACATGATATTGAATTTAAAACTTGCTACTTTCATGCGGAGCATTTTTTTGTTATCATAGGACATCAAAATTATTGCCCTGCTTACCTAAAAAATGATAGGAACAGCAGGCCAACAAGATGATTTACGATGCCCAAGAATGTTGGGTTATCCCTCCTTTGTAAACACATAAAATTATAACCTTATTTTAGATAAAAACCAAGATTTTGTAGATTTGCCTTGGAATAAAAAACAACTTCGACCTTTTTCTTCTTTGAGGTTTTAGTTTTGGAAAAAAGGGTCACGATAGGAAAAAGGAAAATTGTGGATTGAAGAAAAGTAAATATTTTGTTTAGATTCGTTTGTAATCTTCAATAGTCACTTCGTCATGTTCTTAATCTATAGCATTCTTCCATTATTATCATGTGTGACTTTATATCAATTTTGTAGAAACTACAATAAATTGATATTAGGGAGTTTATTCTCTTGTGGATATTTTCTGTATCAAAATTCTAATATAGTGAATTTGATCTTGATGTTTGTCTTGTGGTTTTTCCCAAATTTGGCGTTTCCATGTGAAGATATTTTTGTCCATATTGAAAGATATTTCTTTTGGGATTGGTCTGGCGTGTCTATTTTGATTGGTAATTCTCATCATTACTTGTTAAATGAGGATTTTGTTTAGTTAATACCAACATATGGTATCAGAGCCAAGTTGGTTGGTTGTAGATTTTTGGTTGTTGATATTTTCTTCCGCTAGGTGTTCAACGAAATTTCTAAGAGCCTAGTTGGTGTGTTTGTGATTTATATTTCAATAAGATGGCTGAAAAAAGTACGTTAAGATGATATCTCTTAAAGGGCCAAGTAACTGGCACTATTAAAAAGAAAAATTATTGATCATTTATATTCAAAGAATTTGTATGAACCTATCACTGGTCAGAAACCTATAGAGGTGAATGATAAGACTGGAATAAGTTGGATAGGAAGGCTATGACCTGTTTGAGATAATGGGTAGATGAAGTTGTGTATCATCATGTTTCTAAATTGACATCTTTAAAAGTAATATGGGATAAACTCCTAGAAGTTTATGAGAGGAATAATTCTGACAACAAGACCCTTTTGATAAGGAAATTAGTGAACTTGAAGTATAAAGATAAAAGTGACATAAGTAAGTATCTCAATGAGATGAAGAGTATTATTACTCAACTTACCAGGATAAAGATGACTTTAGATGAAGAATGACAAGTTATCCTGCTCGTCAACACATTACCAGAGAGCTGAGGAAATATTGGTGATTTCTTTGAGCAATACTATTTCGGATGGAAAACTTATAATGGACATGGTAATGAGTAATTTACTAAATGAGGAGGTGAAAAGAAAATCTCAACCAACTTCAGGGTCTCATGCATTAGTGTTAGAAGAGGCAAGAAGTAGATCAAGAAATAGGGACACAAACCAAAAGGACAATAGTCAAGGAAGGTCTAAATCCAAGAAGCGCTTAAAGCGTTATTATTATAACAAGACAGGTCATATCAAAAAATATTATTGGAAGTTCAAAAACGACTTAAAAAGTAAGTACAACAAGGATCAAGGAGAAAAAAATACTAATGTTGTGTATGATAACATGGTGATTTTTTCTAATTGTGAGAATAATTGTTTAACAGCTGATTGTGATGCTAGTTGGGTAGTTGACTCAGGAGCATCATTTCATGCAACTCTAAACGAAAATTCTTTACTACATATGAACCTTCGGATTTGTGTATAATGAATATGGGAAATAGTAATATTTCAAAATTATGGGGCTTGGAGATGTGTATATAGTAATAAATACGGTTTAAAAGTGTCAGACATATTCCAGATTTGAGGATGAGTTTATTGTCAACCGAAGTGCTTGATGATGAAGGATTTGGTTCACAATTATCACAAGGTGTGTGAAAACTTATGAAAGGTTCTCTTGTTGTTGTTGAAGGAAAGAAGTATTGTAGTTTGTACAGGGTTGAGATGAATCTAGTTCGAGGGAGGTTAATATCTCCTTACTTGATTCCACTACTAATTTGTGGCACCATCGATTGGGACACATGAGTGAGAAGGGACTAGAGATGTTGCAGAAGTTAAATCTCTTCCCAAGGTCAAGGACATCAAAATTAACTCTTGTGACCATCATTTGGTGGGCAAACAATGTAGGACATTCATTTGCATGAAAGCGTGGGCCAATGGAGGTATACTTCTAATATCAGAAAATCAGAAGTTCTTTAGTTGGTATACTCTAATATATGTGGGCCAATGGAGGTAAAATCTCTTGGTGGTTCTTTTTATTTTGTCTTTTTATTGATGATACTTCTAAGAAAGTGTGGGCTTATGACATGAAAAATAAAAGTGATATTTTTTGCATCTTTAAGAATTTTCATATATTGGTTGAAAAAGAAATCGGTAAGCTCTTAAAATGCCTTAGAAGTGAAAATAGTGGTGAATATTGTTCTATTGAGTTTGATGAATATTGTAGCAAGTATGGGATTAGGCATGAGAAGACAATTCCTTATACTATTTAACATAATGAAGGGGCTGAAAGAATAAACAAGACCATCTCTGAGAGGATTAGAAGTATACTGTTTTCAGCTAAGTTGCCTAAAAGCTTCTGGGGTGAGGGCACGAGTACAACTTGTAATTTGATCAACATATCTCTCACACATGCCCTGGATATTGATATACCAGAAAGGGACTATAAGGTCAGTTATTCTCATTTGAGAATCTTTGGTTGTAAGGCCTTTGCACATATGCATAAGGAACAAAGGGTTAAGTTTGACTAAAAATGTATTTTTCTGGGATATGGTGAAGATAACTTTGGATACAAACTTTAGGATCCTAAGAATAGAAAATTGATTTGATGCAAAGATTTAGTTTTCAGGGAGGATCAAACAGTTGAGGACTTTGGCAAGGGAGAAGTTTCTTAAACAAAATCTCAGGAAAACTTGGACAAGATAAAAGAACATTCAACCTCAATTAGAAGTGAAGATGAGGTTCAAGATGACACAATTATTTCCCCACCTAGTGATGATGAGGGAGATGATGTGGTATCAGATGATATTTCTAATGAGTTTGTTAATGATGTTGAACAGGAATAAGCACATTCTGATTAAGGGCAGCCAACTAATATGAGGAGATCAACTCGTGAACCAGTTCTATCGACAAAATATCCATCATCAGAATATGTGAAAATCACTGAATGTGGAGAACTAGAAAATTTTAATGAGGTCAAAGTTCATGTAGAAAAGGAGAAGTAGTTGAAAGCAATGCAAGATGAGATAAAATCTTTATATGATAACCACACTTATGAGTTGGTAGATCTTCTTAAGGGGAATAGAGTATTAAATAATAAATAGATCTATAGGATCAAACATGGAAAAAATAACACACAACTAAGGTACAAGGCAAGGTTGGTGGTGAAGGGCTTCAAACAGAAGAAAAGTGTTGATTTCGATAAAAATTTTTCTCATGTTGTTAAAATGTCTTCTATTAGAATTGTTACGGCTTTGACTGCAAGTTTGGATTTAGAAGTTAAACAGTTAGATGTGAAGACGACCTTTCTTCATGGTGATCTTGAGGAGACCATATACATGGAGCAACCAAAGGATTTTAAAGTCAGAGGAAAAAAATAGATGGTGTGCAGACTAAAAAATAGTTTGTATGATTTGAAGCAAACTCTTAGACAGTAGTACAAGGCCTGATATAACAACTGACAAAAGTTCCTTATGCTTTTGCAATTGGTAGTTTGATGTATGTTATGACTTGTACAAGGCCTGATATAACATATGCATTTAGAATGGTTAGCAGATATTTAGCAAATCCAATCAAAGAACATTGGCAAGCAGTTAAATAGATAATGAGACACTTGATAGGTACATCTAAAATGTGTTTGTGTTTTGAAAGTGATAAACCTTTATTGGTTGGCTACACCGATGTAGACATGAAAAGTGACTTGGAAACAATAAGGTCAGCATCTAAATTTGTTGTTAATTTTACTAATGGGGTTGTGTCTTAACCGTTTAGGTTGCAAAAGTGTATTGCATTATCTACAATTAAAGCCAAATTTATTACTACTACATAAACTTATAAGGAAATGCTATATATGAAAATATTTTTGAATGAAAATAGTATTAAATAGGAGAAATACTGTAACACCCCAAATCCGGTCCACACTCGTAAACCGAACCGGCATGTTACAGGCCCCGGTTAGGTCGGCTAACCCGAACCTAACTCATGCGGATCCAATCTCGGCGTCTTAAGATGAAGATACGACTCGTCAATGCATGGATGAATACACAAAACCCTAACATGGTACTACATGAATGACATGCAATTCAAAGTACACACCAAGACAATCACGATAAAATTAATAAAAACTTTGAAATATAACTGACAGAGTCTCCCATAAAAGTGCAATTATGGGCCACCCTGTCAAATATACATATGCAAATATATATATAACTATATATCAAACAATTTCATTCATACAAAATACAAAATCTAACATGCTATAACTCATTTTGAAACTTGGGTCTCAACCCACTATGCTTCCATTGCACACTCTATTCATGTTTCACCTCTTGTCATCATATCTTAGCTTTTCATCATGTCATAACATTATCTCATTGCATTTAATCGTATCCTATCATGTCTTAACATTTCACATCATTCACAATATAATAGCATCATAAATAAAATATTAAACACTCAATCGACTGACATGTGTGCAAGCGACCACAGTGCTCCTCCGTCCAAGCTGGCTCCTCCAACTCGTGATTATTACCTACATATAGTATAAAAACACGTCAGTAACAAGCGTTACTGGTCCGGAAAATAAAATAACTATAACAAGCTGGCTATGAGAGCAAACTCTCATATGAAAGAAAACATCATATACTCCACGTGAACACTCTGAAGGGCACTACTGAGGAGCCACTGGGCTGCAGACCCGGTAGCATCCCGAACTTACTGATCTGCTGCTGGTACTGTGCTACTCTCAGCACTTCTTTTTCAGTACTTCTCGTGAAACTTTATCCTAAGCCCTCTCCTTACCTCCATATTTCTCCTGGCCTTGAGCACGAAGGCCGAGTACTCTCAGGCAGTCGCCTTTAGTACCCTTTGAACCACAAGTCCGGACATGCGCTGTACTAAACAGTACCCGTAAACCTCCACGTTCTCCGGGTGTGAGGAACTCAAACGCGGAGTTGTCAGGATCCCTCGGGAATGGAACAGTCCGCTGGCACTAATCCAGAGCCCGCTTTGACTGTCACGACATCCTCTGCATGGTACGTGCAGTCGATTTCTCCATCTCTCGTCTCACTGAAAACGCGAAAACTACATATATATAGGGCTGGGTAGGGATTTATATAATAGGCCCGAAGGCAACTTGTGGTGGATCTTGTTTTCGAAATCAACCTCGAGGGATCTCATCCTCGAGGGGTTATTAATCCGGAAAATTGTTCGGTTAAATGGCCCGAGTTAAGTGGGATCCGATAAAACGCCACTTAACCCGTCCTGCAGACAATAAGATCAAACATACAATAGACAAGATCGTAAAAATCAGAGACGAGTCCTAAACGGACCTGGTAGAAGCTCCAAGCGTGTCATCGCGCCTAGGCGGCGAGCTCCTACTCCGTACCTACACATCAAAACTAAATACTAACGCCCGCTAACTACATGATGCATCAAACCAATGAACATCACATCACAATTCAATCATCAACACCATAACAATCAAATAATCATAAATATGTAAATAATTCTAACTCATCCTATTCATACCAATTTTATTGTATTTTTCTAAGTTACGTCGTGACTCGACTTATCATGCTCAGACTCGATCTACCTCATTAGATCACTTAACCTTCATTCTCAATTAATCACATCATGCAATCATCATTTCTCACAATTAGTCATTCATACATCATTAACTATTACTATCATCACATCAACTAATTCAATTCTAGCATGCTATGCTAACAATCATCATCAATTTTAAATAACTCAATCGGAGGTAATTATACCTCACGTCGTCGGCAATCGGCGACGGCTAGGGTTCCGTCGCGCGTCTCGGAGCTCAAATTCGGCGCTCATCGGCGTCCGAAGCTCGATCGGGCTCGACTGGGTGAGCCCCGCGGAAGATCCGGTGAATTCCAGTGAATTCCAGAAATTCCGATTTTCCGGCGGTTTTCCGGCAGCTGCTGGCGGTTTTCCGGCGACTTCCGGTGGTTTTCCGGCGACAATCGCCGGCGGCGTCTACTGGTCGGAAAGGGGTCGTGTTGGGTACCCTCGGAACCGGCTCGGCGAGCCCGACTCATCTATGAGGTCGACGCGGCCAACGGAGGTGGCGGCTCGCCGGAAAACGGCTAAAACAGGGCCGGCGGCGATGGGTCGCTAGATCCGGCCGGCCAGGGCGGCGATGGCCTCCGCTCCGGTCGGGGAAGGCCGCTAGGGGGTCGAGGGTGTCTGAGGCGACTACTCGATCGTGGCGGCGATGGTCGCCGGCGGCGGAATCGGCGACAGAAGCGCAACGCGGCCGCGGCGCTAGGCGAGGCGATTCCGGCGTCGCGGCGGCCCGATGGTGGCCGGGCCTGGTCGGGGCGGCACGGCGACGCCGTGGCGGGGCTAGGCGGCGACGATCGGCGGCCGGGCGGCGCCGGCAGCGGCGGCGGCGACGCTGCACAGGGGCGGCGTCGGGGTGGGTTTGGGGAAGAAAGGAAGGGTGCGGGGTGTGTGGTGGCAAAGTCGTAAATATTACTTGACTCGTCTCCGACTCGAGTCAAGAATAATATCTAAGTCGTAAAATCCAAAAAATTCCAAAAAAATTGGGAAAAATCCCATAAAATCAAACAACACCAAAAAATCATAATGATATGCTCTAGAACTATCAACCCACCCAAAATGCCCGTAACGCGTCCTAACGCGGTAAACGGCCTAAAACTAATTCTACGATCCACTATATATAAATAATAAAAAAATGACTGGCATACTCTCATATATTCTGATAACTCATTCTGTTCTGCTGTGTTCATGACGTTATCATCATATACTTGGGTACGCATGACCCTCATAGCTCATACACGCGACCGGCATCGGCTCGGTACACGTGTCCTGAAACTGACTCAACTCGAAAAATAACGGTCGACCCGACCGGTTCTGAATATAAAACCCTAACTCGAATCGTGGGTTTTACAATCTTCCCTCCTTATAAAAATTTCGTCCTCGAAATTTTAACTCAAGGAGGTTCTGCTGAACTACTACCTGGAAGCTGGGATACATATCAGTTGTATCCTCTACTGCTTCAACAATCCTATACATCCTCACTGACTGTAGTGGTGCCGACGTGGCGAGTCATGCTAGTGATGCTGACCATCTCAAACATTCTGGATTCTATACTTCCTGTGTCTGTTCTGACATTATCATCATCCTTCTCTTCTGTTCTGATCCCTACTGCTAACTCGGCGGAAAACCCTAGATCACCCCTAAGGGCCTATTGGGTTGGTCAAGCAGATACTCTAGAGTATCGCAAGGTTCTAATCTGAGCTATGTCTGGGAAAACTATGTCGAGGGTAAGACCTACTTTCTAACATCTACCCATGTCCCTGAACCTCATCTATGTGAAAAGTCCAACTACATATACTCTCAGGAAACTCCATCCTAGGTCCTACAACCATCCTAAGGCCTGTGCTATGAGTCTCCTGCTGGGTACAGGTGTATAGGATATTGAGCTGCACGGCTCACTGTCGCCAGTCTAGATCCAACTCTCAGGTGTCCCTGTATAAGGAACTGGACCGCTCACTAGGTCCTAGTTGACTCGGTCCTCAGTCAAATATCTCACTCTGTTCTATAAGAGAACAAGGATAGCTACTATGACTCTACTGCATACTATGGCTCAGGTGACTATCTACACAACCACTAACTACTACTGAAGGGAGGCGAGAACACCTGTACATACACAGCGTGTCTCAAGGAGTATGATAACATACTCTGCATGGGACTGTGGAGTCTGCATCTGGTCTATGGCATATGCTCTGTGCTTTGGTCAATGTATACTCATCTCAATCCTCTGGATAAACTGATGGTAGAACTAATACATACAAAGGGGTGAGTGGAAATCCTCAAGTGAAAACTCTCTGTCTGGCATCTCTGGGTTATAGGAAAGGAAACTGAATCTTGTGGAAACTAGTCACACTGATCAAGAACTCTCAATAGGGGACATCTCATCCTCACATATGGTATCTGATGCAAGGTAAACAGGGAATCCTGGGACCTGTGGGTTATAGGCCCACACGCTTCTGCTGCGCAACTCTTACTATGGTAAGGTTAAGGTCTCATGCAAATAGTAGGGGAGATAAAATCCCTATGTAACATATTGGGTGGCCAAAATCTTGGTAGGTCTATGGACTTGTCTCTAAGATCACCATGATTTACTATGCCACAGGTGATCAGGCTGTGGAATAGTCAATCAATGACGAATCTCAAAAACGGCTCCTAATTGGCTCTAGTTTAATCAGCTAACAGTAGGCACGTGTTTCTCGATACTGTACTAGTCACGCACTTCTAAACGGGCGGGGTTCAAACGACCCAAAGAACCACTGTCTCCCCTCAAGTCTACGGGGACTTATAGTGAGGTTTGACGCGTGTCTCGTCCGCTCTTCAGTGGTGTGTGACCTGCCGTCCCGTACCGATTTGTAGTACTAATCTCAACTCACATGACTACTACCGCTGTGGTAGACTCTCAAGCAAGGCTATCAATAAAGATGAGCATACACTGATATACTCCATCTGGTCCACTCTCATGTTGGGGTGAAATCCTCATTAGAAGATCGATCTGCAAACATCTACCTATACTGTAACCCTAATCAGTACCATGAAGGTACCTCTATACTCAGGGCAAAGGCTCAAGCCTATGTCTCAAGGTGAGAACCTAATCGTGCTGGCGAAACACAAGGAATCACTATCCTTCTGAAAACCCTTCCTCACTAACCCTCTATCTATGCATAATACTCTAATATAAGTCGAATTCCTATCACTGGTTGGCCCATCACTAAATAGGTTCAATAGCGTGTGATCGTCTACTAACCATCTGATCTATATATACTGGTTGTGGCCCATGCATGTATTATCATGCAATTTACACAGTCTGATCATTGTGACCGTCCCATCTGGAGGTCATACTGTCATGTTCCTTAATTCTGTCCATGCGCATCCCTATGAGACTGTCACTAACATTGCCTGATGTGGTTATCTTGCAATATACATCTGACCCAAGGGTGTCGGGTCAAAACAATAATTGCAAAAGAGCTGTATAGTCAAATCCTATGCTATCTCATCCAAATAACTCCACTTTTCCTAACTCTTCTCTGATATGCTAATTTCCATTGTAGCTATATCTTGTTCCTACTAAGATCTAACTAATCTAATCGGTCGGCGGATGAGCAATACACGGACGGCGGTAGTGCATCTTCGGTCGGTGGTAGTGCATCTCGGCGGTGGTTGTGTGACTCGGTCGGCGGTCGTGCAACTCGGTCGGCGGTGGTGCAACTCGGTCGGCGGTTGTGCCCTCGATCGGCGGTTGTGCACTCGGTCGGCGGTTGTGCACTCGGTCGGCGGTTGTGCAACTCTATCGGCAACAGTGCTACCTAAGCACTAAAAATCTGATCTTGGACGTATGCATCGTAAATCCACTATCTTCTCTGACATGTCTTCCTCCATTTGTATGTCTCCCTAGACGTGGTTGCTAACAACTCTGCTTAGGTTGTCCAATCATGCGTGTCTGATCCGGAGGGGTTTGGATCATGGTGCTGACACATATGATGGTAAACCTATGCCAGACCCACTCTAATCTCCTAAAATCTAAGTGGCTGCTTCCATTAGTGTTAACTGGCCCTCACACGACAATCACTGGTCTGGCACCTTATCTCTGGTAGAATCTGGTCAAATAACTAATCTCACAGGCAATGGTAGTCCTGATCTTTTCCTTGTCATATCAAGACCTATGTCGGGCAAAAGGAAGTCAAAACTTCTGCCCATAGGTCATAAACTAGTGGAAGAGGAGGATGCGGTGAAGTGCTAATCAAACTGTCGATCCACCACACTACTCATCCTCATTCATCACTATCTCCTAGAAGTGGCTCATCTCATGTGCCAACTAACTTGCTAAAATCTCTATACTTCAAGCTCCTTATTATTACCCCTTTTCTTTTTAACTCATTCCTATCATGTACACCATGTCCCATGGAAACAGGACTAATGTGGTGACATGCAAGACACTAACATCTGGTCAATCATCTAATTCACTTATGCGATGGACAGAACTAGTGGGTCTCTAAGCCCATCAAGACAATCTTGTTAGATTCCTGCTCACATCTGCTAACGTCCAAATCTGGTATAAGATGAAATCTTATACCCATTCTACCTCTGCTAGCACTACAACATTCCCTGCTCACATCTAACTGGGCAAGCAATCTGATATCATGATAACAATCCATATATGGCACGTCAGCTTAACTAAGGCTAATTCCACACACTTCTAACAATGTCCTGAATACACTGTTATCCAAACAACTTATCAATAAAAATCTGCATTAAGGGAAAAAAATCGGGAAAAATCCCATAAAATCAAACAACACCAAAAAAATCATAATGATATGCTCTAGAACTATCAACCCACCCAAAATGCACGTAACGCGTCCTAACGCGGTAAACGGCCTAAAACTAATTCTACGATCCACTATATATAAAAATAAAAATCACTGGCATACTCTTATATATTCTGATAACTCATTCTGTTCTGCTGTGTTCATGACGTTATTATCATATACTTGGGTACGCATGACCCTCATAGCTCATACACGCGACCGGCGTCGGCTCGGTACAAGTGTCCTGAAACTGACTCAACTCAAAAAATAACGGTCGACCCGACCGGTTCTGAATATAAAACCCTAACTCGAATCGTGGGTTTTACAAATACAATGTACACTGTGATAGTCAAAGTGCAATTCACCTGAGTAAGAATTCAAGTTTTCATTGAAGGAGCAAACGCATTGATATGAATAGGAGAGATGTGTTGTAAACAAGAGAGATGGGTTGGAAAGTAAATCTCTTGAGCTAATAAAAATTCACACTGAAAGGAATTTCAGACATAATGACTAAAGTTGTGTCAAAGAAGAAACATGTTTAATGCAAGAATAGAGTAAGAATAAATGAAGCTTCCCATGTCGGCAAGAGGTATTTCATGGAGTTGGGAAGAAGAGGTTTGTTAAGTTATCCCTCCTCCGTAAATACATAAAATTGCAACCTTATTTTGGGTAGAAACCAAGATTTTGTAGATTTGATTCGTTGAAAAGAATAAAAACAACGTCAACATTTTTCTTCTTTGGGGTTTTGGTTTTGAAGAACAAGGATTACAAAGGGAGAAAGTTAAATTGTAGATTGAAGAAAGGTAAATGTTTTGTTAAAATTTACTTCCGATCTATTTCCACTAAATATGAAAGATAAAAAATATACTTTTTATTTTAGTATACGAGATTTGTTTTTGGTATAATTAACTGTTAAATTGAATCGATATCTATCAACGGCCCAATTTATCACATTTTTATAATTTTATATAATTATTTTATAAATATTATATTTATTAATTATTTGTAAACAATGAAGTGACTAGAACAGGTGATCACTACAAATAAAGATTTATATACAAAATATTTTGGGTTTATTCTTATTAAACAATTTTGTTGGGAATGTCGTATATATTTTGAGTTTAATATTAATAAAATATTCAGTGTGGGTTTAGAATTAATCACACGTTAGAAAAAATTAAGAGCAAAGGAAGAAGAAAAAAATCTATCTTATTATAGTAGATAGATATGATTTATTTTTACAAATATCAAATCAAATATTTTTCATATTGCTTAAATATTACATAGACATCAATTTTGTTGTTATGATAATTTGACAAGGCTAAGAATTTCTAATGGATGTTGCGTGGTTATATGTAAGAATAAATTTATGTTTATTAATAAAATTGGGAAGCAAAAAATAAATTAAGAGGTCAAGGAAAAGTTTATAAATAAATGTGATGAATAAATTAGTAAAGAAAATTTTAAACTGCTTACAGAAAAAAAAATTTCTTCGAAAAAACAAGCCCATGGGCCATGCAAAATCAACCTGTATGGGCTCAAATCTTTTAACTTAGGCCCACTATAAAAAAAGAATATTCTCGCGATATATACGCCTTCCTCTGATTGGTCGATCCGCTTTTCGAGCCGGCACGCTAGGGTTCCTGTCTCCCGCCTCCCCACCGAGCAGCCATGGCGATCACCTTCTCCGATCTCCGCACCGAATCCGGCCTCAAGTCGCTCGAAGAGCACCTTGCTGGCAAGACCTACATCTCCGGGTAATTTTTCGTGATTTTTCTGCATTTTTTTCTGAAGTGATTGGTGCGGTTTATGCCGGGTTTCGTCTTGTTTATTTCAATTCTGTGTTAGTTTTTCGATTTTGTGTCAAAAAAATCGATCTTGATCGGCTTTGTGAAGGTTGGTAGTTTGTTTACTGCATTGGGACGATGATAAGAGTGATCTATTCATCATGATTGTGTAGAAGAATGATTGATGTCTTGTAATGAGGCTGTTCTTGAAGTGGAGTGAAAGGATCATTTTTTTCATGTTTGTAATGTTTAGATTTGTTTTGATGCAGGGAAGACTTTACGAAGGATGATATCAAGGTGTACGCTGCGGTGCTGCGGAAGCCCGGTGGAGAATTCCCCAATGCGGGAAAGTGGTACGAGACAGTGGCATCTCATCTGGCTGCAAGGTTGGGAATTCGCTTTGTATGAATTATGTTTCTTTCATGATTTTGCCGAAGTTGCTGCTGTCATCTTTTAGTGGTGTTAAATACTCCCATGCATCTATGATTTGAGCTATCCGTGGAAATGAATATGTCAATTGAGTTTTATTGTAATAAAAAAATATAAGTTGATGAGTAAGCTGGATATCTGTAAATTTTGTTTTTTTTTTAATCTGTTTAGTTCTTTAGGCCTCATTTGGGTGGGCACATTGATTAGATTATAGCCATTGTAACTTGGCTTTACTTTTGTTAGAACTGCTAAAAGATTCTGTGTTTTTGGTGGGAATCATTGTATTTATTCCTTTTTAGCTTTCCTGGAGAAGCTGTTGGTGTGAGATTTACTGGTCAGGCTGCTATCCCTGCCGCTGCACCAGCAGTCGAGGTGCCTAAAAAGAGGTGTGTTTGAAACCATATGGTGATAACATGTAGATTTTGCTAGTTTTTGTTTGAGCAATTGTTTAGAATTGTTACTTATCCCTCTTGAGATCGATGAAGTAGCTTTTGTGTGAACACCTATTATTGCTAGGCCAGCTATATTTGAATGGTTAAATACGTTCTTTTTGGCTCATGAGTTCTTCCTCTTCAGGCGGAAGAGGATGATGACGACTTGGATCTCTTTGGTGATGAGACAGAGGAGGACAAGAAAGCAGCGGAGGCACGGGAGGCTGCCAAGGCTTCTACCAAGAAGAAAGAAAGTAAGTTTTGGTGTTTCACTAAGTTTTACCATTACATTTGATGTAGTTTTTTATTTCCCTATTGTTAGGGTTTCTTTTATGTTCTTTAAAATTTTAGGCGGTAAATCATCTGTTCTATTGGATGTCAAACCTTGGGATGATGAGACGGACATGAAAAAGCTAGAGGAGGCGGTACGCAGTGTTGAAATGCCCGGCCTCTTATGGGGAGCATGTATGGCCGTATTATCCAACATATGTTAATATTTGTGTATAATCTGTTTGATTTTAATGATCATTATTGTCACTTAATGATATGTGCAGCAAAACTTGTTCCTGTTGGCTATGGCATAAAGAAAATGACGATCATGATGACCATCGAGGATGAGCTTGTTTCTGTCGACAATCTCATTGAGGACCACCTCACAGTAGAGCCGAGGAACGAGTACATTCAGAGCTGTGACATCGTGGCTTTCAACAAAATCTAAGATTATGCAGACGAGCACTTGTCTGAAGAGTTTTGTTTAGTTGTCTTATCCATTGTTATGACAGTTCTGATACAGTTTTGCGAGGTCAATTTTTAATACGAGTGTGTGTACTTTCGTTGAAAAACTGGGTTGAAGTTCATTTTAGTCATGGAGCCATTTTGTCAAGTGTTACATCGTTTGTATCGGGGTGTTGGCTACATGTGGTTGCAGGCTGTGAACACAGTGGATGTGATGCCGGAGGATATTGTACGCATAAAGGTTCACAGAAACTTTGGAGTTTTAACTTCGTGATAAAAATTTTAAGAGGCCTGGTCGGCGTGAACATTGCTGGGGTCGCTAGTAAGAACGATGAAGTAGTAGTTGAAGTCGGCATGCTTGAAGTTCTAATAAGCTCAATTTGGTCCAATGATTGACTCAAAGTTTAACTTGATATTGAACAAAGCCGTTCTTGGCACAATTCTACTCCCGGCTCGGGTCAATCTGAAGTTAAGATTTTTAATTATATTTACTTTAATTTTTTATATAAATATTGCCGGATTATAATATTATTATATGATATTAAATTTAACTAAAATTATGTATGAATAAATTATTTTTTATGTATAATTATATTAAATTTGAAATATTTTAATTATAAAATAAATTTCAGTATGAATTATATGAAAAATAGTATCAGAAAATATGAATCAAGTTATCTCAAATTTGAATCAATTTGAATGTACATTAATTTAATTCAAATTTGAAATTAAACAAGTTACGCTAGAGTTAAGAAAAATTTGATTTGACTTATTTGATGAGCATTCTTAGAAGTTGCCCAATCTATGATAAAGTTTAGATGATAACTTTTTACTTGTTTTAAAAAATATAGATAATATATTTTACAAGCTTTACTATCTAATGTGAAATTATAATTGGTGTAAATGTAATCGTAGATTCAACTTCCTGCACTTAGAAAGAGGAAAAACCTTTGTTGCTCTACCTTAAGTGTATTTAACAACTTAACTAAGTTAAAAACCTAATTCTAAGTTACAGAAATTATTTCACTCTCGCCACAAGTTATCTCTACTCAGAGATGCGTTTAAATCTAGCTTGAATCCTCTTATTTAGCTTTGGTTTCAGTATTTTACTTCAGAAGCAAATTAAAATCAATAAAAGACAAGCTCCATTTTTTAAAGGTTTGTCCTGTAAAATCAAATAAAAGTTAATCGGAGAAAATTATGATTTTTAAATCCTAATTGAATAAATTTAAGTTTACGCCTTTCAAGTAATTTTAGAAATAGTACAAAGCATATGAATATCCTAGATTTTTAAAATTTTATAAATTTTGATGAAATGAAAGGAAAAAAGAATATTTTTTGGAAAATTATAGTAGCTTAAAGTATAAAATAAATTTTTATAAGGTGGGTCCCTATAAAAAATCACTCAACAAATGATTTCCCTACAAAATTCAGATATAACAATTTCAAAAATAAATTTAACTAGTAAAACAAAAGATAAAAGCATTAGGATTTCCAAATCCCCTAAAAGACCATTTTACCCTCCACACTTGCGCACGTTAGCCACGAACGTTTAAAATACGCCGTTTCGAAAGCTAGCGAAGAAAGACGGTGTTGGAGCTCGTCTCCCCCATTTCTCCCCCTTCCCCAACCCCCATCTCTCGCCTTAGCACCTCCCGCCGCCGCCCCGCGCCGCCGTCTCGCGATCGCCGCTCTCCGTGGGGGTCTCCCTTGGCCGGCTTCGAGGCGTTTTCTTTGGGTTGCGCGACCATGGGCGGCCGCGTGGTCTCCGATGATGAAGGTTCGTTTCTTGCTCGGAATGTGTTGGGTCTTTGTTTTCGGCTGTTCTAAGGTTCTTGTTTTTATTGTTTTTATTTTTATTTTTTTGGGGGGGGGGGTGGTTGGTTTCGGTTTGTTGAATTTGTTGTTTTGGGGTGTTGATTGTTGCAGACGATGCTGTGGCGGAAGAGGAAGAGAGGGACGTCGAGGACGAGGAAGGCGTCGATGTTGACGAAAGGGAGGGCGACGAGGATGATGAGGAGGAAGGTATGGAGATTTGTTGTGGTTGTTGTTGTTAGGGTTTGGTTATCTTTTCTGCTGGGTTCGGAGTTATCGTTTTGATAGTTTCGTTCCGGGGATCGGCTTCAAAGAGTAGTGTGAATTGATTTTCTCTGCTTTCGGAAAGGTGATGCAGGCTGCTTGCTTTTGTGTCTGCGTTTTTCGTATATGTCATATTGCGCGACTTTAGGAAAATTTCATTGGGTGTGAGTTAGCTGAATATTGCTTGTCTTGGATTGCTGATGGTTCTTCACCAAAGATTTTTTGTGTTTCGTTGAATTTGGATAGTGTATTGTTTATTAACTAATGTTCTTATGTTTAATTTGTTGGTGTGTTTACTTGATTAAATGTTTTCGGACTGTAGAATGCGCAATTACAACATTGGGGTTTTTGTACAATTGTAATTCTAATCACAACATTGAGGGTTTTTGTGCAATTTGACTGTCCTGCTTCATTAGCAGGGCATGATGTCTCAGTGCTCATTTTATGGTGATATTTGGTATTTTGATTGATCTTTGTGGGTATCTATTATCTGATTTCTGATGGTTGCAGAGGATGGTGACAACGAGTACGAAAAGGATGGCTTCATTGTAGATGACGTAGATGAAGAAGAAGAGCAGGATGAAGAGGAACAAAGTGATGAAGAGGAAAGGCACAAGAAGAAGAGAAAGAAGAAAAGGTAACTTTAGGTGTTAACTTCAATCATTTTCCAATTCCAGCTGATTGTGCTAAGTCGACCTCTTGTCCTGATCATGTAGGGAATCAGAAAAGAACTATGTTCTTGATGAAGATGACTATGAACTCCTGCAGGACAATAACATCAATGTGCAGCGTCCTAAATTTGTGAGTTTCAAAGTTTCATACATTTGGGCATGTCCTTTGCTCTAATAAATTGGTTCGATGACTATCCCTGCAAAAACTTTGCAGGGGAGCAAAAAATTCAAGCGTTTGAAGAAGGCCAGTAGAGATAATCAGCAAGAAGAGCGGTCTGGCTTCTTTGATGGAGAGGAAGTTGGAAGAGGTGATCGAGGAGGAAGGAGTGCCGAAGAGAAACTCAAACGCAGTTTATTTGGGGACGATGAAGGTTTTTATTTTTTTGCCGTTGTTTTTAATTTCAGTATAATGTATTTCATTGCTCTTCCAAATTTTTGGTTTTGCTCTGTTCTTATCAGGAGCTCCTCTCGAGGATATTGCCGAGGAAGAGGAACACCTAGAAGAAGAGGAGGATGGGGACATTGGCGAAGAAGATGAAATGGCAGATTTCATTGTTGATGAGGATGATATTGATGAGAATGGTGCTCCTGTTAGGTGAAATTTCCTGCGTTATATGCCTCATTCTTAAGTTATCGGAAATAGTGAACTTCTATGGAGTGGAAGACAGTGATATACTCACTCATCATTGGGAATGTGATTAGAATTCTGTACATGTTTGCATGATTATATTCTTCTTAAGTTTGATTGCTTCTATTGGAATATGTGATGCATATCTTTTGAGTAATCATCACGAATATTGTCTTCTATCTCAGAAGGAAAAAATCGGGCAAAAAGAAGTCAAAGCAAGCACTGGGAATATCATCAACAGCATTGCAGGAGGCTTTTGACATATTTGGGGACGTTGATGAGAAATTACGACAGCGAAAGGAAGGTTTGAAAAGTGATGATCCTCACAGAGATCTAGAAGATGAATTTGAGCCGTTTATTGTGACAGAGAAGTATATGACACGAGATGATCAACAGATACGGGAAACTGATGTTCCTGAAAGGATACAGGTTATTCATCGGTAGTTTGGCCTTTGCAACTCTTGTTAATAGTGGTCATAAGTGTTTGCTGCTATTGGTAAATGATTGTGATTGCCTTTTATTCATTTTTAAGCATATAAGTGGATTATGCATGTTTATGGCCATGCAGTTGTCTGAGATGATCACTGGGCCTGTGCCAACAGATGATAAAAGCATAGAAGACGAGAGCTCTTGGATTTACAACCAGCTCACTTCAACTGAACTCGTCGCCATTCTTTGGCCACATGAATTTGCTTGGGGAGATTAACAAGGAGGACATAGCAAATGTGTTGGGGTTGCTGCATGGACAAAAAGTTGACGTGAGATAATAATCTTTTGCTTGCAACATGCAGTGTCTTGTCAAATATGTTAACAGTGTTTGTACTTCCTTATTTCAATAGATTCCATTCATTGCTACTTATCGGAAGGAGCTTTGTCTTAGTTTGTTGGATGAGCAAGATCAAGATAGTATTGAGAGTGAGATGAAACCAAAAATGACAATGCACAGGGTATATTTGCTTATCTACTTTGTGGTTGTTTGTTAAAATTATATGAATGAGCAGTGGCTTCTATGTGAAAATTAATGAGTTCCTTTACATTACAGAAACTCTGGGCTGTTTACAATCTGGACAGGAAGTGGTTGATTCTTCAGAAGCAGAAGAGGGCTTTGCGGATACATTATGAGAAATGTTTTCAAGAAGAATCTCGGAGAATTGACCATGAAACAAGACTTAATTTGAACAAAGATGTGTATCGATCAATTTTAGGTTCTCTTGAGAAAGCTGAGACACAACGAGAGATTGAAGATGTTGACTCAAAATTTAATTTGCATTTTCCTAAAGGTGAAATTAGTGTAGAAGAAGGCCAATATAAGAGACCTGGGCGTAAGTCACCATACACTTCGTGCAAGAATCTTGGACTTTGGGAAGTTTCAGGCAAGTTTGGGTTCAGTTCAGAAATGTTCGGTTTGCTTTTGACCCTCGAACAGATGGTATGCTTTGTTGCAAATCTTTTTTTTTGTGTCAATCATTTTGATTTTAACAATGAATTACTGATTTTCCATTTCTCGTGTACTTTGGCACCATTGGATCCCCACCAACTTTAGCGGCTGGATGAGTTACAAGATGCCAAGGAAACTCCCGAGGAAGTTGCACAGAATTTCACATGTCGAACATTTGAGACTTCCCAGGAAGTTCTTAAGGGTGCTAGGTTTATGGTAGTTGTTACTCCTTTTCTATCTTTTGGCGCTGATATTTGTTACAATGTTAAGCATTTTTTTTTCTGCACTGCTTGATGCAGGCTGCGTTAGAGATCAGTAAAGAGCCTTGTATCAGAAAACATGTGAGAAGCATGTTCATGGAGAAAGCTGTGGTGTCAACGAGCCCTACGCCAGATGGTATTGCTGCAATAGATCCCTTCCATCAATTTGCTGAATTCAAGTGGCTTTTAAACAAGCCACTTTCAGAGTTTAAGGACGAGCAATGGCTTCTTGTTCAAAAGGCTGAGGAAGAAAAGCTCCTTGAAGTAAAAATAGTATTACCAGAAGCAACCCAGAATAAGTTGTTAGGTGAATTTAAAGATTTTTACTTAAGTGATAGTGTCAGTAAATCTGCTCAGATGTGGAATGAGCAGAGGGAACTTATCTTGAAGGATGCTCTTTTCATGTATCTGCTTCCTTCAATGGAAAAAGAAGCTCGTTCTTTGCTGACAGTGAGGGCTAAAAATTATTTGCGCCTTGAGTATGGAACAAAATTATGGAATAAAGTGGTGGTTGCACCATTCCATCCAAAGGATAGTGAAAATGTTGTGGATGAAGATACTACAGCAAGAGTTATGGCTTGTTGTTGGGGGCCTGGGAATCCAGCAACCACTTTTGTGATGTTGGATTCTTCAGGTGAGGTTTTGGATGTGTTATATGCTGGTTCCATCAGTGCTCGAGGTGATAATGTCAATTATGCACAGCGCAAGAAAAACGATCAAGAGCGTCTTCTAAAATTCTTGACTGATTACCAACCACAAGTAGTTGTTGTGGGTGCTGCAAACTTGTCCTGCACGCGGTTGAAAGATGCCATTTTTGAGGTGTGCATCCGTCTAGCATCTTGCTTGTTTACACCATGGATGTGTATGGGAATTGCTTGTTGATTTTTGTGGAGTTTTTTGCTGTTTTCTTTCTATTTCGTATTTAATCTTGTCAATCTATTAGATAATCTGTAGGGGCACTTTCTGTTGTGTTCTCTTTTTTAGCTAGTTATTTTCTTAGTGTTATGATTTGTCAAATGATGAAAGATATATTTTTTTTCGTTGTCACTCTCCTCCCAAACGATGATATCTGCATTATTAGGTAACTAAATGTCACCTGCATCTAAAAATGGGTATAAATATGAGAAGCAACACAGGGAGGAGGAGCATTACTAGCTATAATACTTATTTCTTTTCTTTCTTTTCCTTTTTTAGGAAATTTTTAACTTTTTTGAGCATCATGCGAAAGATATCAATCCTGACATAGATTCAATCAATGTTAATTATGGGGATGAGTCTATTCCTCGCCTATATGAAAATTCACGAATTGCTTCGGACCAGCTGCCTGGACAACCAGGTATATCTCCCCTGATTTTGTAATGCTACTGATAATATGTTTTTTTTATATGTATTATTAATAAGTATGTGATTCTGTTTCTTAGTCATTGTTAAACGAGCTGTTGCCCTTGGTCGATATCTTCAAAATCCCTTGGCGATGATTGCAACCCTTTGTGGATCTGGGAGAGAAATATTATCATGGAAGCTCACTTCATCTGATGACTTCCTTTCCCCTGACGAGAAGTATGGGGTGATTGAGGAGGTAATGGTAGATGCCACCAACCATGTTGGAATTGATATAAATCTCGCTGCCAGTCATGAGTGGCTTTTTGCTTCTTTGCAATTTGTGTCTGGTCTTGGCCCCCGTAAAGCATATGGTTTACAAAGAGCATTGGTTAGGGCAGGATCAATCTTCAGCCGCAAAGAGATTTTATTGAGTATGCTTTTGAGGAGGAAGGAATTCACTAATGCGATAGGTTTTTTACGTGTTCGTCAGAGCGGTTTAGCGGCCACTAGCAGTCAACTTTTTGATTTGTTGGATGATACAAGGATTCATCCTGAGTCTTATGATCTGGCAAAAGAGATGGCAAAGGATGTTTACAGTGAAGAAATAATGGGGGACCAAAATGATGCAGATGAGGATGATCTAGAGATGGCTATTGAGCATGTTCGTGAGCGGCCAAATATGCTTAAAGTTCTTAACATTGTTGAATATGCAAGGAGTGTGGAAGATCGGCTTCATGCAAGAAAAAGAGAAACACTCTTTGATATAAAGATGGAGCTACTACAAGGATTTAAGGATGGTCGAACTCCATATTCTGAGCCAACTCAAGATGAAGTTTTTTCAATGATTTCAGGAGAAACAGAGGAGTCCCTGGCAAAAGGAAGATTTGTTCAGGCAACTGTTCAGAATGTGCAATCAGAGCGCATAATGTGCATTCTGGATTCAGGTCTTAGAGGGTCGATTAACATCAAGCATCTTGGTAGTATAGAAGTTGATAATCTCTCTGAAGGTACTATTCTGACTTTGAAGATTGATAGAGTTCACAAGGATAGATTCTTTGTGAATCTGGTGCATGAGAATTGGAGGATAAAGTATGATGACGATGCTGGCCCTGACCTTAAAAACGATCCTTTCTATCAGGAAAGAGCAAGCACTATAGAAAGTGAGAAAGAGATGGTCACTAAAGAAAAGCAACTTGCCAAGAAACATTTCAAGCCAAGGATGATTGTCCATCCTCGTTTCCAAAATTTGACAATGGATGAAGCAATAGAGGTAGTGAACTTCCCCTTTGTATCTGTGCATCAATTTTGCTCTAATTTTTATGTAGTCTTTTCTAGGTGGCTTTTTTTATTATTGTTTTGGTTTTTTTATTTTTTTATTTGTTTATTTATTTTTGCATGATGGCCTATAATAGTTTTTGTCAGACAAAGAGATCGGTGAGAGCATCATTAGACCTAGTTCCAGAGGGCCCTCTTATTTGACATTAACTCTGAAAGTGTATCATGGCGTTTATGCTCACAAGGATATTGCTGAAGGTGACAAGGACCATAAGGACATAACAAGCTTGCTCCGTCTTGGGAAAACATTGAAGATAGGGGATGATTCATTTGAGGATTTGGATGAGGTTGATTTTGTATATTCCATTTATTTTGTTACTATAATCTTTTATGTATTGAATTATGCTAGTGTTTATCAAATCTTCCATCACTTGCCTCCTTGATTCTATGAATTAGTTTGCATTCGTGTGATGGAAAGTGTGATTCTCAATTTTTATTATGCAATGTATGTGTGTTCTGTTTTGTTCAATTCATTTCTCATTTGTCAACTTCATGATCTACCTTAATCCAGCTAGTCTGGAATTGGCAGCATAATTTTCCCTCCCTGATTGGTTGCTTTTACTGGTGGTGATGGCAAAAAAGGTCATGATCAAATAAAGTCACTAGGTTTTATGCTGCATGCTCTTCCTCACAACTCTTAGAAGTGGAAAATGAGACAAGTCTCAACATCATCCTCATTGTGTACCTTTCAAATTTATTATTATCATAGTTATTCATTGCAAACAGTCTGAGCATTTTTCATTCTTCAAAATGTGCTCAACTTCATTTTTAACATATGCAGGTTATGGATCGATATGTTGATCCTCTTGTGGCTAACTTGAAGAATATGCTTGAATACCGCAAATTTAAGCATGGGAATAAGACAGAAATTGATGAAATTTTGAAAACAGAGAAAGCAGAGTACCCAATGAGGATAGTGTATTGCATAGGAATCTCTCATGAACATCCTGGGACGTTCATACTTTCATACATTTGCGGTACTAATCCTCATCATGAATATATAGGACTCTACCCTAAGGGCTACAAGTTTCGGAAAGAGTGGTTTGATAACATAGATCGACTGGTAGCATATTTCCAGAAGCATATCAATGATCCAATTCCATCATCTGAAAGTGCATCAACTGCTGCTGCTCGAGTTCCCATGAGAAGCCCTGCAACTGGAGGTGGTGGTCTGAATAGTTCTACTTCTAATAGTGGTGGTCGTTGGAAGGGGAAATATGAATTATGAATTCAGATGGAGATAGGTCTTCTGCTCCTGGATCTAGAATTGGTGAGTTTTTGTCTGAGACATATCCCCACAACCTGTTTGCAGGTGTTCTTTTGTTTCTGAATGCCTGTTTTAGTAGCTCATCTTGTTAGCAGGGAAAACCTCACTCTTACAAATAATAATGATTCCTTGGTAAAGTGTTTCTCCACATCGATGCGTGTTTTCCTTGCTGGAAGTTGAATTTCAGGATTACTATTATCTTTGTTATTATGATATTATAATTTGCATTGTTTAGAAAAAAAAGTTATCCCTAGGTCCTAGTGTATCTTGTTGCTTCATCTGACAAAATGATTTAGTAGTCAATGATTGCATATGCAGAGAACAACAAATACAGGATAACATTGCATATGGCATCCTATGTTGCTGTTGAAATGCAGCAGACATGTATTTGCAGTTATCCTGGAGTTGCTATTTTTGAGAAGCACGTGTCTTGGTGTTATGCATTTCTTTTGCCAGCCAATTATTATCCAAATCCAGATCTGGCTGAAGCTCATGATAATGTGCCTTGATAAATAATCACACGAGTGATGTTAAAGATTTTGCTTTCTGCATGTATTAGGCATTGCTGCAAAATTCTCTTTTTTTTGGTTTGATTTAAAATGTTTTGTGAAGGGGGTGGCAGTTTTTACCTTGTTGATGAGTTTCCGTTCAGTTACCAGCAGTAGCTTAGACCTACCTAAATGTCATTTTGTCTTGCTTCAAAAGTTGTCATTGTGTGGGATATGTAAATCGTGTTTTCTAGCTATTTTACTTTCAAAAGAACACTGAGAATTTTCAGAAATTTTCCTGATTTCTTTTTCTGCCGTGTCTCTTTTAAATGTAAGCGGCATGACCATTTATCTGATTTTTGTTATACTGGCATTTCAACTTGTATTATATTATCGTTTTAATCAAATAGTGGTATAACTACTGATATCATACGTGAATTTGAATGAATAACTGGAACTATACAGGCACAAGTATGAAAAGTTATATATGTGTTCTACATGTTTCTAAGATATTGTTTGTTTGGCCAACTTTGGACAGGTCGAAATGAGTTTAGGAACGATCATGGCCGGGGCGCAGTGGATCCTACAATGATTGAGGGGATCAGAATGCAGGGAATGACAGAAGGAACAGTGACTTTGGTGGGGGATGGAGCAGTGGAGGAAATGGCAATAGCAATGGCATGGTGGATGGGGTGGTGATGGTGGCACTTGGAATGCTAGAAATCGTGGGAGTGACAGTGGTGGTTGGGCCTCTAATGGTGGAGCTGGTGGTGGCTGGGGTAGTGGAAATCAAGACAACAGCAAAAGTCGGACACAGCAGCCAGTGGTGGCCGGAGCAACAGCACAGGTGGAAATGCTGTTGGGAACACGAGGTGGATGGGTGGGGCGACAAGCACTTTAACACCTAAAAACCCCGGTTGGGGTGGATCTGGATCGGCAGGGCATGGGAGCCGGTGGTAGGTTTTGGAAAGGTAATTACAGCTAGTCACCTGCATTTGGGATGCTTTCACTAGTAAGTTGAAGTGTGTGCAATCATACCATTTGGCCATAAGTTGAATGGTCATCCGCGTTTGTACATCTTGTCAACTGTAGGAACTCTGCCTACCCAATTGTTTAAGTTGAAAGCATTTGTTCAGTAAAGCATTTTGCATGAACAATATCATACAAACAGGGTGGGGAGGCTCAATGGTCTATTTCTCCGGTATTAGTTGAGGAAGCTGTGCCAACTATCGCAAAATTTGAGTAGTTCCATCTGCGTGGAGGGAAATTCTGGTCTTTGTGGGGGTTGCAGGCAAAGCGTGAATATAATTCGACCGAGAACAATTAAACTATTAATCAAACTAGGAAGTCAAATACTCCATTTTCTGAGAATACTTTGTGCCAGTTTGGACCGACAAAATGGGGAAATTTTTGTAACCCATCTTACAAGCCCTTGAAACCTTTGTGTGAACACCAAACCACCGGTTTCTTTGATATTATAATTGGATACAAGCCGCCCTGATTTCCCTTCTAAGCTCCCAGCCCTCCTAGCACATTTTAATATATTAATATCACTTCTGATCCTAATATGGATGGCTGGCCACTGAAGTCTGCGCTGCTTGAAACTTTCTCTGCAATAAACTCCCATCAGAAAAATATTCCATGTTTTACAAGAAGAGCAAACCTAGGGAGTAACGACATTAAGAAATTTCTCATAAAATGGATGGACAATATTTTTTTAAGGTACTTTAATAAATATCCGATAATCTGCAAAGAAAAGGAAAGACTAATTACCACGTGTCACAAAAAATGGCCCAGCAATTTTGTCCCAATGATCATCTGAGTGGCTACTGGATGAGACTAACATTTTGATTTATACATGTTTGGCACCCATCGATTTTTTCATCCTTCCTGCAGCAATTTCTTACTGATCAGAGAATAATTTAAAACCAATAAAATAGGAAATAGCTACTTGACCTGGATCTTCATGCATATCCAAAGTTGCAGCGAGAGAACTACAATCAAGTCAGAGATATAGTTAACAAAAAGCAAGGAAGAAAATCACATTGCTATCAATTACACTTCTTTAACTAGTCTGTCTCCATCACATTCATGATGGGCATAGGAATCATGCCCTATAACACTTATTGAAGTCCTATGAAGTAAAAGCTATATGACTTGCTGTTCAGCCAAGCCCGAGCTGAGGTCAGCAGTATACAACGACGAACTACTACGATCATACCCACAGATGAAAGGACACCTTGATAACCTAAAACCTAATGTACTCCATTGTAGTCAGTGTAGTGTTGTCAAACAAATCTAGCAACTACTAAAGTACAATATAGCGCAAGCATAAACAGATCATTCAGACATAATCATGATAGTAGGCATAAAAAAGGAGCTGATATATTTCTTGCAAACGCTAGAAGTGCTGTAAAGATTTCAACCTAAGGCTCTTTTATTGAAATCAACATACCTCAAAGCATCTTTACTGAGCAAAGTAGCTAGCTGAGTAAACTATTAGATTGCGGTAAAATTTCTCGTGGACATAGTTTCTTTCTCAAAAATGGCATCAGAAAGAGTAACTGCTAATGCACCCGCATCAAGATATTTCTGCAAAGAGTTTTAATAAAACATAGGAAACACCTATGAGAAATGTCTGAGATAGTATACAAAAAAGCTAAAACTTAGACACCTACTAATTGTAATCCAATACAACGACAAGTAGACGCAGAAATGACTTCTTGATGGCAGAAATATAGCAAGGACCACCTAAGACGGAGACTGGATAAACCTACAAAGCAAAGACAATATGAGTAAACAACGAAAAAATCTTACATGATATACGCGAGTCCTAATTATACAGACCTTGAGTATTTTTGCCCCCACGTTTAAAGCATTAACTGCCTTCCCGTTCATGCAAGGAAAAATAACTTTAAGCCCAAAAGCGAAGAATGTGTACAAACCAAATGCTCAAAAGCCCAGCATACTAGTGTAATATGAAATTATAGAACCAATAAATAAAAAAAAGAGATCTCCTGGTCCATCTAAAACAAATATGCATATTCATTATAATTGCCATTCACTCAATTGCCAAATTTGGAAGCAGCCGACTAGGTAAAGCAGTGAGGCCTTGAACATGCCAACTTATCCAACAACCTCTTCAAATTCAGAGAAGAGGTTGTTGGAGAAGAAAATGAAAGAAAGGGAAAGAAAAGGGGTAATCTTCTATTCTCTTCAATGTTTGGATTAAAAGAAAACCTTATGAGAAAAAAAACAGGTTTCCACCATGTGGGCACCCTAGGAAAAGATCTTCACAAACCCATTCCCCACAAAATATGTAACAAAACGAGAGAAAGTGAGCAGCCCAATGTTAATGGATGAATTTTCTTTTCTTTCTACGTAACCAAACACACACTAGGAATTTATCAAAAAAACAATTTCTTTTCTTTTTCTTTCTCAAGAATCTACTTTTCATTTTCTCTCTTTTGGTTACTATCCAAACATCTTTAAGGTTCTTCCCTCAAACATGTCACAAGATAAAGATAATTCCATTTGATTCAAATAATGTAATTCAGAGACAATGTATGCCTTACTTCTGTTGGCGTCTCACTCCAGGAATATGCAACAAACTGCGGCCAAGAGCATAATCCAAAATTTCCTGACATTCACAAGCATTGATTTGTTAAAACTAAATTCATAAAGTTTCTCACTTTTTCAATATGCTATGAAATGCATTTTGCTCTTACAAAAATATCCTGCCAGAAAAACTTGTTTCAATCTCAGCTATCAGGTGCAATAAATTTCTTGTAAGTTAATCATGAACCTTCTCAAAGGAGCCAGCAGTATAATACCTACTGTCTCATCCCTCATCAGTCTTTCCCTTCCTACAAACAGGTTCACACTATTGTTGCAGTTTTCCACTTTTACCCACAACAACAAGGATACAAGACATTTTTTATTGATATGGCTCATTTATAGAGTCTTATCTTCTCCTTGAGCTTCCAAGGGAAGAAAGGAGAACAGTTTTTCTAAGAAAACTTAGTGACTAAGTTTTAACTAATGCTGACGATACAATATATATATAATATATATATATATATATATATATGTTAAAAAATGAAAAAGGGATGGTTAGAAACAAACCACAACAGTAGCTGGACTCATAAGAAACTTCGCACCAGCTTCAGTTGCTCTTTTGGCATCCTCGACATTTAAAACAGTAACAACCTACAAATCAAAGTCATCTTTAGAATAGTACTTTGTCAAAAGTTGACGTACGTTATGAGAACAAAGACAATGACAAGACCATGATAGCATTAAAATCTGGTAAGCCTTTTGCTTATAAAATCTTTTGATGACTTTTAACAACCACCTCCGCTTTTACTAAATGGAGGCAAAATGTGATATGCCTAGCCATGAAGTCCTAAATGATTCTGCAATTATAAGGAAAGACCGATCTAGTGACACTTTGGCACGGTCCAAAAACATAATAATCACAGCAAAATTGTAATCATAAATCATCTGAAAAATAACTTTATGAGCTACTAAGTAAACAACTTTTAAAGTACACCATAAATGTCAGCTATTAAGATGGCCTAAAAATTTTTAATGATGTTTCCTCGCAAAGAAATTGATTATCTTTAGACATTTAGACTTAGCTATGAAAGTTTAGACAGATTTTACTGCTCTATGCCAAAATAACTTATTCAAAACCACAGGACTAGTAAAATATATCACTAGCAAATATCACAAGCCCCTGAAGTTTTCCATCAAATTTAAGATTAACGACACACACACAAAAAAAAGTGAAGGTACGTAACAATTACCCCAATGGTAGAAGTCGGATGGTTGTAAACAAGCCTCTGCACTACCTGCAAAGCAAATAAGAGGAGAAGCACCAATAAATTTTACAATAATTTACTCTCTACATACCAAAGGAGCGTTAAAGATGAAAAATCAACCTCCACGTCAAACACACCAGGAGTGGACATCATCATCTCCAACTGCAAAAAAATGAAATCTTTTCACCCCACTTCATAAAATTCACTACACTGACCATTCTAATAACACTCAAAGGCATCCATGAGAGCGTAAAGACATCACTCACAACAGAGACTCCCCCTTCCAACGCTGCTTCGGCGGCCTGCATTGCCTGCTCGCAACCGCCCAACACCAACTCAATTTGATACATCGGAACCACCGTGAAAGAGTCAAACCAGTTAAGGTGCAAGCTTGCAATCAGTTACCTGTCGGCGCGAATGCAAGCAATGACGCCGGAGCTTTGGATAAGCTTCAGAGTAGCGGAGGTAGGATAAGGATGGGAGCAGGAAGGAGGGACCGGTGGTGGTCTGATGGGCGGAGGCGGCGGAGGCAGCGGCGGCAGTGACATTGAGAACATCGCCGAGGCGGCGGCCGCCGGCCGTGACGGTCGTCGGAGAGTGGATATGAGATAAGTGCTTTATCGGTCGGCCCATTTAAGTTGTCCGTAATCCGTCCGAACCGAGTCCGAAATAACTCCCAAATGTCATGTATCCTTGTTTTTTTTTTTTTGCAAACCACCACAATTAATGAAGTTAAAAAATAAAACCGAAATAATAATTTAAACTCCTCTAATTATAGTGATTTATAACTATCTCAAATTTATTGTAGCATTTGATATAATAAATCTAATTGAAGATTAAAATAATAAGGGGTAGTTATTCTTGCTATGTAAGCATGTAAATAGAAAATTTAAAAAATTAGTCGTGTGATACATGAGGTATATTTAAAACTTAATTATAATATATATTAAAAATATATAAAATTATTTTTAAAATTATTATTGTATTATTTTTAAATGAAAATAATAATATTTTTTTTAATTTTAACAAAAAAATATAGATGTATGCAAATATTAAAAATAATTTTAATTTTAACTCTTGAAAGTTTTCATAACTAAATAGGATTTATTTTTTTAAGGACTTTTAATTTGAATGGAAATATAGTCTAAATTTTGCTAATAATAAACAACAATATATAAATGAATAAATATATAAAATTTGTAAAAATTTGAATTAAATATATATTATTAAGTAACAGACTTTAATTTGATCGAATAATTATAAATGTATTAAAAAAATTTAATATTTTTAGGTGGAATTATAGTTCAATATAATAAATAAATACTAATAATATTTTTATTATTGTTAATTTTAATATTTTATAAATAAAGCAAATAAAACACGACCGTTGGAAGTTGGAAGATCTGGTCGGGGAGTTAGTTAGTTTAGTTTAAAACGGGCGGGAAACGATGAACCCGCCTTCACCAATACAATACCACGGCCGACCTGGTCCATCGTTTATGAGCCGCACGCCCACCTTCTTCTCTGCGCTTCTCTGTCCTTCCTTCCTTCCTTCCTTCCTTCCTCGGACGCCGTCTCTTGAGACTTATATCTTGAGCCTCTTTACAAGTTAATTAACCGTGGAACTCGGTCGTCCTTCTCTTTCTCCTCATCCTCGTCGTATGTCGATGGGTTCGGATGTGAGGATGTACGGGGGCATTCATGACTCCGCCTCCTCCACCAGCAGCCCCGAGGTGGAGGACCTCGCTCGCTTCGCCCTACAAGACCACAACCAGAAAGAGGTCCTTGCATTTTTAATTTTTTTTTCTCTCTTTTATTTTTGGTCGTGGTAGATTATATTTCAAGCAATCTCATTCATTCCAACGATTTTTCTCCAATTTTTTTTTATAATTTGTTGAATTGTAATTGCAATTTTCATGTTCGTATGGGGAACATTGCATTTTTTTATTTAATCGTGTGTGCGTGTGTGTGTTAGGATTTTTACGATGGTACTGTTTTTAAATGATGAAATCGGTAATTATATGGCTACGTTTAATATTTTTTTATTTATCTTAGGTGATTAAATCTCCGGAACATGAATATTAGGCTGATCAGTTATTGTATTTGAAAATTATAACCCTCTGAGTATTTTAATTTTTGCTGTTAACTGTCGTCTTGATTTTATTTGACTTGAGAATTAATCGTACTGGATTGAAATGTGCATGTGTATGCTGGTTTCTTGGTTAATTTTCGAATTAGGAGTTAGAATATATCCTTTATTTCTGTAGCATGCTATAATTTCTGAAAGTTAGGATCAGTGTCCATGATTAGCTTAGTTTAAAGTTTGAGTTCTCATGGTCTGATTTTTCCCTTGCATAAAGAAATCTTGGATGGATTGAAGTATGCGCGTGTTGTTGCGAGTGCTGTGGTTCTTGCATCTTGGCATTTGTTGACAAGCCATTAATCCTGATACACGAATGCTGTTGCAGAATGAGAAACTGGTGTTTGTGCGAGTTGTCAGGGCAAGGGAACAGGTTGTTGCTGGTATAATGCACTATCTTACTGTGGAGGCGATTGATGCTGGAAAGAAGAAACTTTTTGAAGCCAAGATCTGGGTTCAGCCATGGATGCACTTCAAAGAAGTTACGGAATTCAAACATGTTTCTTCTGCCGATCTTGCTGCAAATCAAGGTTTCTAACCACCTTCTTATCATTGTATTTTTCTTCCTGCTATTTCCCTTTGAGTGAGATTCATATTTAGAGATAAGATTGTTTACAGCAGTTGATCGTATTCAAGATTTCTTCCATTGTGGGATGTCTGGTTTGGAATTGGTAAATTAATTGGGTGGAATTGAAGTTGCTTCTTGCACAACGATTTCAAGGTTTCTTCTAAATATGTTGTTGGTGTTTGATGCACCAATTTCCGAAGACCATCTTTATAATTTGGCTAATCAATGACTCCTTTTATGATTTTAGGCGATTGAAGATGCTGTCTAATTTTATGTCCTTTGTGTGTAAGATTAAAGGTGAGGGAGCAAAGTAGAGAAATACAAGGTTGATGTTCAGAAGACGTTTGGGGGTTGTTTCAGATCATTGACTCAGATGCTCTGAGCACCAGGAAAACTTAGTCTCATACTGTATGTACATATTATCATAGTATGTTTCAATAAGCTCCTCTGTTTAACACTTAAAATGGTGTTTATTATAAGGTGCTGTAAATATTAAAAGTCTTTCTTTTGGGATATTGTAATGAGCTTTGTTCGACTCTGTATTTGTTTATAAGAAGTTGACAGTATAAGGTCTTGTTTTACAACCATTTTCTTGAAGCAACAGACTTGTGTAACTTGATTTGACAGAGCAGAACAAGCTTGTATTGCTCAGCACCATGAATGTGCCAAGATGCTTGAAGAAAAAAACACATAAATTGAATTGCAATCGAACTACCCATCTTGGATTTTTTTCAATCTTAAAACGCTTTAACATACTTTTCATGTCCATATATTTGTGAACAAGTGCAATAATTTTGATTGTTGAACTATTTGTTGTTTTTGTTTAAGCATCATTCTCTTGTCTACCTTATGGCGATCTACAGTGACCTCACTGAGCAGTAAGAACGCCGTATCTGTTCATGCGAAAGGTAGGGGCTCAAATGGCAGTGACCAATGACAATTTGACATTGCACAGCCTCAAAAGCATATCGAACAAGATGTATGATTTGTTTATTGATCTAATTAACAGTATATTCTCACTCCAAAAAAGAGATTTGGTCTTGCTTTTAGATTCTGCAACCTCTCTGGGTGTGCAAAAGTGGTTTCTGCCAAAACTCGAAAGTGACTTGCCGAGAGGCACAGACAGAGACGACACGTAGCTAACACATCTTCCATGCGAGGGTCGAGAGGCACAGACAGAGACGACACGTAGCTAACACATCTTCCATGCGAGGGTCTATTTCTATGGCATTTGATGGGCTAGTGGGACTTTTAACGCTACCCAATTCTGCCATGAGCAAGTATATGAAACAAAAAGAAGCATCAATATGAAATAAAGATTGGATAAATTTAAAGACATAGGTTCTTCCCACATCTTCTACCTTTCCAAGCAGCCAAGTAATACCCCTTAAAACTATTATTGTTTGGTTACATAATGAGCTTTAAACTCTTTTTTTAAGACTGGCACCCACAATCCTAAAGCTAAACGTAAGCAGAGCACTATGTAAAAGTACAAGCCAGACACACTATATGGCGGATGTTCATGATCTCTTTGTATTATCTTCCCCTTGCAACGGAGAAGAAGCTACAACATATGCAACATGGAAGCAGCATTATATTAAAACCAGTTGTCATCAAAGATTGAAGAGCTAAATGATCTGCACAGGGAAAATTGGGGCGATCTAGTTGTGCAGATTCGGAATCCCACTAGAACTTTCGTATTGTGGAATTCCATCTGCATCTGCTTTTTAGCTGATCAGCTAAGAAACAATGACAACATATCCCTGTATTTACCCAACAACTCTTGCACTCAAAATATTCTGTTGGAGAGGGTAGATCATCTTTCCCATGAAAAACCCATCTTCCAAAAGTTTAAACAAAGTGGATTATAACACTCTCATCTCCAAAAAGATAAGAAATTCATTGGTTTCAGGAGAAAAGAAAAAGCATCTCATTGGCATGCTTATGCGCTTTGAGCTATGAACCATATTTCCATCTCATTCTTGCTTCATGTTTCTCACTTTCCTAGCCATGCTCATAGTTTA
>JAURVB010003410.1:0-63885 GCA_033002965.1 Piper betle
GATGAAAGAGGTGAATGGCTTGATTTAGTGCTAAGTGGAAGATCGAAGTTTAGATTTTTGTTTGGATCGTCACTCATTGCTTAGTCATCATCATTCACCGACTTCATTTGTTTCCTTTTTTGTATTAATTATCCAATTTATTAGTGATCGGTTTGATCTGTATTTAGGAGTTTGATTTCTAAAGATTTTATGATTGTAATTATTAAACAATCATAGTGAATATGCACCGATTGCCATGGTCATTTTTCTCACCCGTTTAAGAGTTTTTCACCTAAAATTTGATCTCTATTTTAATTTCTAATTTTGTGATTATCACCGTCTGGTTGGCTTTGCTTGTTTTTCTATCATTTCTATTGCTGATTTTTAGATTTTATTTGGCGTAAATCTCAACAGTAGCCTACCCGCTGTTGGCTAGCAGCCCACACTTGTGACAACGTTGAAGAGAAAGAGAGTGAATAGGAGGTACCATCCAAATCCGTTTACCCATCGTGCTGTTGTGTTCGTACGAAGATGGTTTTGAATCGTGATCGTGTCCTGCAAACCGGTCTTGAACCCAAGCTTAGCCTACTAGCACCTAAATTCTCATCACAAACTTAACCCGAACTGGTCTCGTTCTAGCATCTTTCAATTTGGAATTTAGTACCTATTATTCTTCGACATATGAATTTAATATTTACATGAAATAAATATAAATAATATAAAAATTTTAAATAGTCAACATTGATAAAAAAAATGATATATAATATAGTACTTTTTTAAAAAAAATGATACATTCTCTCAATGTGTTTTGTTTTTGTGTTGAAACTAATTATAATTATCATCAATTAGGTCACTCCTCTGTCGTATATAAAAAAACTTCCCTTATTCATGGGTATAAGAAAAATGAGAAAAATGAATTGCACGCGTGAAAGTATATAGGGGTCCACTTGAAAGTAATCATGCTTATTTTGTATTTTATTTGGATGCAATTATATTTAATTTGTATGCAAATTGATTAATTTAATATTATTTTATATAAAAATACATTAAATATAAGTATTTTTAGTAATATTAATTATTTAAAATTTTCATGTATTTACAATATCTTATGCCAAGTAAAAGGACCATACAGGTCAAGGTTTATTATTTTGAAATCTAGGAGCCTATGCGAGAAAATTTAAACGGACAAAAACTTTAATCTGCTTTGTTCGTAATTCGCAAAAAAATTAAAATAATGGAATGTGAATATGAACCTATTATGGATCAAATGGAGATTTAAATTAGAATTATATATTGAGGAACCATGTACGTAGATAATGCATCTAGTGTGTATTATTTATTTGTTTATCCGTCAATCTTTTCACTCAGGCCGACTCCCTAAGCTCCCTAAACAATAGCATACAAATCTATATTAAAAAAAGCTACAAGTGAGTCATATTAAAGTCTATATAAGACAAAAATATATAATTTTTATTTATTTATTTAATTTAATTTTTGTTAAGATAGGATTTACAAAAAATATTTAAATTAATGGTGTAAATTAGAGATGGACAACATAAAAATCATATATTGGTGACAACTTATCTTAATTTTTTCTGCAAAATATAAGCTCATACATAAGCTATAGCTTTTCTTAAAATTTTTTTCTGAAAAATATAAGTTTAGAATGGTGTTCTATACATAATCCAATCGTAGTTTATACTTTATTCACAATTTAATGGCATTTTTTTATGGGTTTGGATGGAAAATTAATTGACTTAGATTAATCGAGGCCAATAATAACCTAAACTGACCCAAACATGTTCTTCAAAATAAATAAATTAATAGATGCCTCTAAAGAGACTTTGATGAAGATTTTTTTAAAAAATAAATTAAGCCTATGCAAAAATTCCCCCTCAAATTTATTGCAAAGGGTGATAATGGACCAAATTAACCGTCAACCAAGCCGCTTTTTTAAGATAATAATATTTTAAGTTCTGTATCAAAATATAATAAGATTGTTTTTTAATATATAGATATGTATTTCCCAAGTCAATTCCTTGATTCTCCGCGCTTTACAGCAAATCCAACGGCCACAGTTCGATTTCCCAGCGTCCTTTATGAATTCCACCCGTCGATGGAAAACTCTCAGCCACCACCGTCCGATGGCGCCGCCGCTCACTCTCCACCGTACAATAAAATCATCCAATTTTCAAAAAAAGAGGCGAGGGACGAACAAAGAGCCAATGCCTCCCCGCCCCCCCCAAATCCCAAAACCTTCTACCAAAACCTCCGATTCTCCTCCGCTTCGCCTCACAGTTCGCCTTTATCCGGCGGGCTCGATCGCCGGGCGCCGCCCTACCCCCGACGCACCGCCGCCGGAGCCCCGTCCGCGACTTTCGCGGCGCGTTTTGGCGCGGAATTCGCCGGATCCGCGGTTGCTCCTCTGATCGGAGTTTGGGAGTGGTTGGGGGACGAGGAGAGGGGGCGGCGGCGCTTGATCGTGGGGTTGGACTTCGGGCTGTGTTGGCGGGGTTTTGGCGGCGCGGATTTTTCGGCGGTGGATGGAGACGGGGACTCGCCCGCCGGCGCCGGAGACGACGGCGTCGGCGGCGCTGACAGTGGAATTGGCGCCGAGGAAGCTCGCCCGGCAGCTCGACTTTAATGTGTTCGCTCCCGCTCCTGCTCGAGCGCAGCCGCAGGCGGCGGCGGCGGCGATGGCAACGACGGCGGCGGCGACCACGGTTGCGTCGGAGCCTCCGCGGCAGCCGGGGTTTATGCGTCCCAGATTGCCCGTGGTTGTGTAAGTGATGGGGTAACCCCTTGTTTGGGTTTTGCTTTTTGTCCTGATTTGAATTGGGGTTTTCGGATTGAGTAGTTGATTTTGGTGTTGTTTGTGCTTGGGGTATATTTTTTGAAGGTTGATCTGGTTTGTAGTAGATTGTTATGATGATACTCTTCGATAGCAAAATCTAGTTGTGGTTCTTGCATTGGCTGTGTTCTTCTAAATTATAAAATTTGGAACTTCGGCTTCATTACGTCAGTGTGGGGATATGAAGAAAATTTGATGTGAATTCGGTGATTTGGTAATTTATGTGCTAAAGAATTTATGTATTTTTTAAAAGATTGTAGGATTACTTCTCGCTTATGTATGTCATTTTAAAAAATTGTTGTCATTTTTGCTGATCATTTTCCCCCATTTGTTGTCTTTTCTTCGTCAGTAAACCAGATTCTCCGCAGATTCCACCACGTTCGCGATCTCCCTTCGAAGCTAAAGATGGAACTCCTCGAAAGAGGCAATGCAACTGCAAACATTCGCGGTGTTTGAAACTGTAAGTTCAGTGTATTAATATTTCAGAGTGATGTCCAAACATGGTGTTGTGCTAATTTTGCATACTTATGTCCAGACATGGTTGCTTGGTCCTTGATTAAGCTTATTAGGCTAGTTTATGCCAATGCCATTGAGTAACTGTTTTCTAAGCTTGATCCAGATTACATTTATCTTGTCAATGAGATGAATTGTATGGAACAATTATGATTTACATGTTGCCCTAATTTATTAGCAGTTCTTCAACTTTAGTTTTTTTTAACGAATTACCTGTTTGCATGATGTGTGGTGTGTTTTGCCTTGGATTATAAACTATTGCCACTTCTTTGACCAATTGATTAGGTATTGTGAATGCTTTGCTTCTGGTGTTTATTGTGATGGTTGCAATTGCACGAATTGCCATAATAATGCCGAGAATGAGGCTGCTAGGCATGATGCTATTGAAGCTACTCTAGAAAGAAACCCTCATGCCTTCAGGCCGAAGATTGCAAGCAGTCCTCATGCTCCACGAGACGTCCGGGTTAGTGCTTAACATATATTTTTTAGAATGTATTAGTTTCGTTAACAGGTTGATTTGAATTTTTTTTATTGATCCCTGCTTCATTTTGATGTTTGTAATGGTAAATGCTCTTTCAAACCCGCATTTTTGCAGTTTTTTTTTTTAAATGTTCATCTACTTTCAACCTCACATTGGATCCCATTGTTTGCTCTAATACCATGCTCGGAGAGGCAGGACCGCTGAATTCTTTTTTAGGCTTTGGTATATTCTTTGTGTAACATTCTACTGGAATAAGATTTCAAAGTTGTCTTGTTTGGTCCATTTTTTCATATCGTGCTGTAGTAACATTTGTTTGCTTTATTTAATGTGATTGGGCTTTATATAGGAAGAAGCTGGAGAAATGCCCATGGTAGTGAAGCACAACAAAGGATGCCATTGCAAAAAGTCAGGATGCCTTAAGAAGTACTGTGAGTGCTTTCAAGCAAACATTCTATGCTCAGAAAACTGTAAATGCATTGATTGTAAAAACTTCGAAGGAAGTGAAGAGAGACGGTCCCTCTTTCATGGTGACCAAGGAAACTCCATGTACCTTCATCAAGCTTGTAATGTCGCAATAGGTGGAGCCATTGGATCTTCTGGTTATGTTCCTTCTCCCAGCAAACGGAGGAAAAATCAGGAATTTGGCCTCACATCTAAAGACTCATTTACCCAGAGAGGTGCAGACTTTGGTCAGGTATTTATATTTGCTGATACATCCATGATGTTGATCTGAGAATTTTCTGCTGCTAAATATGGTATGTATTTGAAATGTGATTGTCAATTTCTGTTGAAGCCTGTGCAATTTTTTAACAATGGAATAACTGTTCTGTCAAACCCGACCCAAGGTTTAGGACATCACCACATTCTAAGGGTCAGTTTTTGGTACGATAATCAGCTGTAAAATTTCTGTCATGCGAGAAGATAAATGAAAGTAAATTTGTTGTTATAGCATTAGAGTGGATCAATATTTCGAGTTTCAGCAACAACAAGGAGATTTTGTGGTGGATGTAGAATCAGGGGAGAAGTGTTTTCGACTCAATTTTTGGGACCAATTCTGAAATGAAGAGTTGAAAAGTTGAGAATACCAATACCATCAAGGTGTTTTTGAAATATAAAATTGTTTCCTGCAGAGTGATCTTCTGGTAGAGGCAGTGCACTACAGTAGAGAAGGAAATGTTTTTCGATTATTTCAACTAGACATTTGATCAGATGAATGTAACAATTAAATGAGTTAATTCGAATCATCCATGTGATTTTATTTAATGACAACTCTACAGCTTAAGATATGGTATTTTACACAGCTTTTACAAAATGTTGTGCTCTTAATATTTCTGACTTACAACTTTGTGATTGATCATTAAGTTTGGTCTAGTCTTCTCTGTATTTTATAGAACACATGTTTATTTTGACAATTTACGGATAAGACATATTTTTAAAACTTTAGGGAGCACATTTGAAGACAACGAGTTCTTCCCCTTCCTTGCACCCTGTTTCTGCAGCTCATGTTAATTTTGGAGTTGTCGGTTCTTCAAAAGTCACATACAGGTATTATACTCTATTCTACAAGACAGTTACTCCCATGTTTGCTGCTCAATATTGTATATTTTTGACATGTGAAGTGAAGTTTGTCTGGTCCTGCTTTTTTCTTTTAAGGTCTCTACTGGCTGACATAGTGAAGCCTCATGATGTCAAGGATCTCTGTAAGGTTTTGGTGAAAGTAGCAGGAGAAGCTGCAAAAGCAGTAAACGGTAGCGTTACTATAGTCATGTGCAAAGGCTGTAATTTGTCATTTTAGTGTACCTTACAATTACGGGATCAAGTTTTTGAGTTGGATAAAAGATTCCAAGATTATGATAAAAAATGTAATTAGCAATTTTTGGCAATGAATAATCTTCATTGGTTACATGTAGATAGCACAAGAACAATTCCTAGTAAGTGTATACCTTTTGAGCTAGAAAAGGTTTTTTGTATCTAATACTTGCTAGATCTATCTTTTACCTGCTTTCTTTTCTCAATGATGGTGCTCACTAATGCTTTCTTTTTAGAGACAATGCTTCATGAACTTTTCTATTTATGGATGGGATGTAGTTTAAAATGAGCTGTTTTGTACATAGTGCTTGATCAGTTTTAAGATACTTGATATGAAGCATCTTTTTATGAATGAATGATGCTAATTGACAGAGAAAAAAATCTGGAAAAGATACAAGCAGACGGATCAAATCATATTGAGCCTGCTCAAAATCATGATGTGGCTGCTGTTACCTTGAGTCAATGCGAGAATATTTGCTCGAGACAACAACCAGATTCACATGTAGAACCTAATGGTGACCAATCACTTGGTAACCAGGCTGACGTGGCTGGAGGAGCAGAATTAAATTCAGATTCTGCTGAAATCGAGAAGAAACCAATGTCTCCACAAACACTTGCCCTTATGTGTGATGAGCAGGATACTATGCTAATGGCGCAAGTATCTCCATCTGGAGTAGGGAACCATGATAAAATTCCTTCTATGGGGTTTCCGTGTGGCCAGGAAACATCAGAGGTATATGCGGACCAGGAGAAACAAATCTTATTGGTATTTCGCAATTGTCTTCAAAAGATCATCACATGTGGGAAAATTAAAGGTATTCTCTATTTCTTTGAAGAAATTTTATCCACATTTTAAGTAAATAAAATGATCATAATAGGTAACATAATACATGTTACTTAAGTTAATATAATATCTATTTTATTGATGCTATCTTAGTTGTATATTTAATTTATCTACCAATGCAGACGTTGGCACCTTGATGAATAATCATCTGCGGGAGAATTCTTTACCTTTAGCCCATCACCAATGATTGCACCTGATTGTGGGCAGTCACTTTTTAGGTGCTCATTAAGTAAAGATGAAGTGAATTATTTATGGAAGATATTATTCTTAATATATTATTTTATGGAAGGAAAGCATCCATAACCTTGACCTGTAGGAGGTTGATGATGATGATTTTGACTATAGCATACCACTGTTTTATATATATATATATGCACCATAATTCTGATTATTAAGAGCTTTTCTTTTGCAAATAATCGCCACCATGTTGTGTATTTTGAGTTAATTGTTTGGAAAAGATGATATAACCTATTAGAATACTGCTCCGGGAAAAATTATTTTAAGCTTTAGGTTGGGAAGTGATTCTTAGGTTTATTGTCTCGTTTCTTTTACCATCACCTACATTGTATAGATAGGTCTTCCAGGGTGGTCTAACAGTATTGCTAACATTGTTTTTTACACAAATAATGAGATTCTGGTCTTGAAAGAAAAAGTAACTGGGATGAAATTTGTTAAATGATATTCTTTGACATCATTGTGCACGATGGTTGTAAAACTTCGTATGTTTTGTCTTCAATAACCGATATTGCTTGTAACTGAAGCAGAAACAAACCATTCTTGGTTAACAGCTACACTAGAAGCTGCTAGTCATGCAGAAACGGCAAGTAAAAATGGATTGACAGGAGCTGCTGTGAATGTTCCGCTAGCTGGAACAGTTACTCATATGACTGCTAACAATGGAAGTGCTCAACCTGTAATGCCAAGGCCCACAGATGAGAATGGCGACGCAAAATCCAAGATAGAGCCATTACAGTTGTGATTGCCATTGAAGGTGCTTGTGGCCAATGGAAAACCACGCATGACTTGGATCAAGGTGGAGTTATACATCGATCTAATCATCGGGAATGGAAATTGTTGATATGGTTAATAGCAATTGTTGCTAGAGGCAGTCTTGTTGATCATTTTCCCAATTTTCAAATGATTTGTTATTTTTATTCTCTTTCAGTTAGGATTAATTGAAGATTTCGCAGTATATAATACAAATCTTAGATTTGTTTCGACCGATTAGCGTGCCTTGCCTGCATGAAATGGTATTTTCTTCTATTTGTGTCATGAAATCCAAACGAGATTTTAGAGCTGCATAATTATGAAACCGGAATTTCTTCTGATTAATTATTGTCTTCTATTCGCTTTAAATCACATATATTTTAGATGTGGGAGGGAGAGTGAAGTGAAGGGGATTGTATTTATGATTAGAACCAAATTATGGTACAACATTTGGATTCCTGATAAATGCTAATTTTTTAAAATTCTCGAATTTTAAAAATATATTAAAAGATTGTGGCCAAACGTTTTTTTATTATATTAAAAGTTGGGGCTCGTGCCATATGCAGGTCTTACAAATATTTTACATTATTTTTTATTATCAAGTCCTTTATATTAATTAATTATTAATATAATTAATTAATACTATCTTAATAAGAATGAATGAGATTGTAAAAATACTTGAGCTATAATAAGAAATAGTAGAATTGTAAAGTATATATTTTATTACTATTTTCCTAATGACAGAGTAAAATAGTAATAATATTTAGGAATATGTGACAATTTTTTTAATATAATAAATAATCAGTAAAATTTGCATTGAGAAGTATTATGAATGCTCCGTTTGGAAATAAATGTCTTTTATATATTAAATAAATAAAAAGAGTAAACCCTTCCTTTGTAAAGTATTATTTGCACCACCCCTTACTTTTAAAAAATGATCACTTATATTCTGAATTCTAACATTATAAATAAATAGTTAAATGTTAACGTGGCAAAAAATAGACTATATTTTAACTTGATGATGTGACAAGCTCAGACATGTTATAAAAATATATATTTTAGAATTATTTTCTTAAATAATAATTATTATATTGATTAAACATAAATATAATGTCTATAATATTAATGCTAGGAAATGATTAAATATTGATGATTTAAAAAAAATAGACCACATTTTAACTTGATGATGTGGTAAACTTGATTTCTTCATCACAAAAAATATATTTTAATATCATTTTCCTAAAAGTAATATCACTTATAATTTAAAAAAATTGTCATGTCATCAATTAAAATGATACTACAATATATATTTTTTTGATGATATGTTTGAGTTTTTCTACGTTATAAAGTTAAAATGTATTTCAACTTCAGCCATATCATTAATATTTAATCACTTTCTTAATGGTGTTAGAATCAATGCTGTAAGTGATTATTTTTTTAAAAGAGGTGTAAGTGATTTTTTCAAATTAGTGGGTGTAAGTTATACTTTGACTAAAATAATGGTTAGTAAGTAATTTTTATTTGTAAAAGAATAACCGAACTTCCTTTTATTGCGTGCTAAGTAGAGAAATTTATTGATACAAAGTACCCGAGAAAGAATGGGCTCTCCTTGCTGCGCAGGGAAGGATGAGGACGTACCAGGATGTGCAGCTACTAAGAGCTCTTAACTTAAAAAGTAGCCCTTTAAGAGGCCAAGTTCGATACAAAGGGCCTGCCTGGCTCGGTAGCCAACTCGTCACACCTCTTTCATAGTTTTAAATATCACATTGTACCCCTAATCCAGGTATTATTGTGAACCCTTTTTAAATTCTATATTATTTAAACTTTTATACCATTTTAATAATTTCTATCTAGTTTTATCGCCTATAGTTTTCAAAAAACTAAATTTTTGTTGGAAATCACAGTATTTTAACAATTATTTAATAAATTATTTTATATATAATTTTGAAATTCAGTTGAGCTCAATTTAACATGGTTGAACTAAATATAATATGATAAATCTGTATGGTATTTAAAACTACAGCCTAGGGCCAGCCACAAACCATGAGCCAGCCCGTTACAGCCTGACTTGGCCACCTTTATCCAACCATATCGTACGATCTTATATGTTTCCAGAAAAATAAAAAGAATCTCATACAAAGGTTGCAAGACCTAATGAAACGTAACTCGTTTGAAATCTCGAAAGTCAACATTGATAATTTATCAACATGTATTGGAAGCCATTTCTCAACTCAAAGTATCGGCAGCAATTTTGAAACCCACTTTAAACAGTTGTGGATGTATAAAAACTGCTAGTCCGTTTCGTATTAAAAAATGCAGGTGTGTTCTACCAATGACACCAAAGAACTCTTATGTACATAGTCATTAGTAGTAGTAGGATAATCTTTTCTATCTTTGGAGTTCTACAACAATTCTAAAGTTTAAGAGACACAAAACCCCCCAAGACTTGCCATTAGAGTTCGACCACCGTTGATTAGTGTGAGGTCCTGACTTTCCTTCACTTCTAGATTATGAATGCTTCGCTTTCAAGAAAGTTTTGACATAATTCAGTAATACACAATCAGTACAATTTCGTTGCATACATAATCGATGGATGCCATAGCTTACTCTTCATCCTCATAGTAAGAAAAGGAACAAACACGGCTTATTCTCGATAAAGAGAAACCTACTTTGATGACTGACAACATACTTAAAAATTGAGGCTTTTCAAAGGCGTGCTTTTGGAATTTGGGAAACAGGTGAGCTCTGTAATAAGAAGCAGCAAAAGGTGTCACTGTGGAGTCGAAGAAATAAAAAGAAAAGAGAGGGATGAATGAGAGAAGCTCAATTTTCATTCATTATAATGAGCCCATTACAAAAGATCGTTCCTCTATTTATAAACACATACACAAACTAAGGAGAAATTTCAGTATGAATCACTCACTGTTCCTAAAAATCCCCGACAGAAAAATATTCCAAACTAAATAGAAAATATCATAATTTGACCTGTCAATGAAATATAATTTCATGACATTTTATATTAAAAGAAATATTATACTACACTATATCAGCATGAGTGTTGAAACGAATCTAATCAAATACCTTAAGGAAGGTATAACTTACCAATGACAAACCCTTCTTTGCCCTTTCCTCAAGCCCAGGGGATGATCGAGCTTGCTACCACTTCTTCAGACTTGAATATATACGCTGAGATCCAACTGAGTCGGTCCAAAAAGGATGCCACCCCTGTGGGAAAGATGAACAACTATTTTTAAGTTCTAATCACATATGATGAAGTCGAAGCTCATCAAAATCATTATAATCAACTGCACCCATTGTCCCAGCAAATTTACATACAGAGACATTCATCAATGGACCATGACAAAAACACGGCAAGAAAAACAAGACACCAGGAAGACAACTGTTAAAGGAAGTTGACAAAAAGGTTTCCCATATTCACCTGTATGAAGGAAAGCTCATTCCACGAACAGATGCTATATTGTATGCTCCAACGCTATTTTAACTCGGCCCAGTGTTACTGAGCAAGCATGCAAGCCGCATAGCTGCGAACATGGCTGTTCGGGAAGAGAGTCGCCAGAAACGGCTTGGAATATGATGCTCCCACCGAAATGGCTGATGAGTCTTCGTCCTCGGGGTCTGAATATAGAAAAGTTAATGGGAGTTACAAGGGATCAAGGATGCATGGTAAAGGTAGAAGTTTGAGAAGTGATTCTATGGCTGATGGTCAAACTAGATATGCAAATAGGAAACGTAATGCTGTTGTTAGAAAAGATAGTGCTAAAAATTTTAATGGAGACAAAGATGACGAGGTTTCCAAATTGGATAGAATACATTCAAACCATGTAGTAGGTAGACGGTTGAATAAAACCGAGAAAAGGTTGAAGGGATGAAATAAAGAAACAATTATTGTATCTTCTTCTTCTTCTTCAAGAATTGGTGAAGGGGCTAGCACCGGAAGAGTTGTAAGGAAGGGTGTCGTGCATTCTGACGCTTTGAATAAGATAGGAAATAAGTCTAAGAAGAATAAGATTGATCCACTGGAAATTAAATTTAGAATTGGGCTAGATATGTGCTCTAAAAGGGGGTATGTGTTGGGCGCCATATCACTTTATGACAAGGCTTTGATAGAAGGCATCAAGTTTGAACAATATCACTACAATGTCCTACTCTACATGTGCTCATCAGCTGCTGGAGGTATTGTTCTTCCTTCAAAGAGTGGTAGTGGTGGAAGGAGTAACCGTAGTATTAGCAATCAGAAACCAATGTATGGGGTATCCATGTCGAATTCTAATCTCTCAAATGAGAATGTGATGCATATTACCAAACACAGAGAATCAAAAACGGAAATTTTAGAAACTTTAACTTTGGATTTGCGTGTTTACGATGGTTTTTCAAAGGGTGGAAGTGGCCAGAGGTTAGTTAGTGAAGAGAAGGAGTCAAGTGAATGTAGTTCGAGTTTGAGTGAAAGTGAAATTGCTAAAGACAAGCCAGAGCGTGAAGCATATGGGTACAAGGATTCTGTAGTCCAGATGAGTGATAAGTTAAATGCTATGCCCTTACTAGGGGAGGTTTACACCTAAAGAAACGTTGAGGTTTACCGGTACTGTTTAGTACAGCGCATATCTAGACTTGTGGTTCAAAGGGTACTAAAGGCCATTAAAGGTATGTACAGGATGTGGGGAGAAACTAACTAGAATAGACCTTGATCCAATGGGAACCGAGAATTTTTCAAGGTCAGTAGCAGAGATAGCTGGGAAGAGAGCGTAATTTGAGTTTTCAAAAGTTCCAGGTAGTAGCTTGATCTTTATGTGTACATGGTAGCAATTCTAGTCCAATCTTCACCACATTAGAGAACTAGAATCAATAGCTGTTTCCAACTAAAGATGTATTTATCTATTCATGATGTCGGAGACTGTTGGATTTCGTTTATTCAATTATCTTCTTTTAAATGGTTCCAAACCACTTGAACTATTTTTTGTACAGAAATGGCTAGATTCCTATCGCCCATTTGACGCTGTTATAGATGCTGCAAATGTAGGTCTGTTTAGCCAGAAAAAGTTCTCTCTAGTAAAGGTGAGGTATTTACATCCCAAGGATAATTGTTCAATGTTCAGCGTTTGTAACTTATGATTGAGTTCATGCAGGTGAATGCTATTGCAAATGGATTGCGCCAAAAACTTCCATCGAAAAGGTTTCCGCTGATAGTTGTGCATAACCGACAGATAAGTGGAGGAAAAATGGAAGATGCTAAAAATACGAAAATACTCGAGATGTGGAAGAATGTTGGTGCTCTTTATGCAACACCAACTGGGTCTAATGATGATTGGTGAGAAGATGCTTTGCTCTTTGTGAATGCCTTCTACATTTTGCAAAACACTTCATCCTAAAGCTCTTTGATATCATGTTTTTCCTTGTTCTCAGTTTCCCTTACTTTTTTCTGGCGAAATTTGAAAGGTTTCATAGGTGATAGCACACACTTACAGGTATTCGTTATGCACAACTTCTTGGGAATGATTTTTTTCCTAAATGGAAAGAAAAGCATCAGGTGCTAAATGCAACCTTTTAGGTTTTGTTCTTCAAGATAGTGCAAAACATTCCATCCTATTCTTTTGAAGTTTGGAAATTTATTTTAATCTGTTCATTGTTGCTCTAAAATAATATTAGCTATCTAAATTGCTTTGTACGACTTCAAGGTACATTTCAGCGTCAATGAAGGCGACCCGGAATTTCATATGCCTCCTCCATGTTCAGTTGTCATACAGGTAGCTGACCTTCCTTTTCTTCTGGTAGAAGTGCATTACATTGAAAATCATATCAATGCAGCAAATGCTAGTCTAAATAATAACTCTAAATCTATATAATTGGGTGAATTCAATATTTATGATGAAGTCATTGTTCATAATTTATCAGGAATCAGAAAAAGGTCATTGGCATATTCCTGTCATGGCAGTGAATGAGCTTGAAAAAAAGATGGCTATGCGTGACACGAGCCGACCTGCAAATAGAATCGAAAAAATGCAATGAATCGGAAGGTATAGTGCTCATCTATGCTTTGCTTTTTTAATAGAGTTCATTGTTCTTATACAACAATTACATTACTGTTGCTATCTTGTCCTGCTTCTAACATCTGATGAACTTTTAGATTATTCGGCGGTTGCACATCATTCATTTTTTGTTGAATTAAGATGGAAGTGGTAGTAGTCCAAAGCCGTTTTCTATGATTCCCCTCAAGAGAAATGTAGCTTATGTTCTTAGGAATTAATTCAAACAAGGTCATAGTTACAAAAGTTTTTTTGTCAATGGAAAGCTGGTCTGTTAAGCTCGAAGATTACTTTCCGGAATCTGAACATTTCATCGAAAACTAAAAATTCTTTGAACAGAATCTGTTCAATAGATAAATACAATTAATTATTCTTACATAATTTTCACTTAGGTCTATTTGGTTCTTTTAAAATTATAGGAAAAAAATATAAAATTTAAAGGTGAAAATTTTCCTTGTGTTTCTATGTTTAAAAATAAAGTCAAAATAAATTTTATTTTTTGTCAAAACAAGTTTGTGTACAAATTTTACAAAAAAATTTTTTTTGTGAAAAATAAAAAAATTCAAGAGAGAGACACATGAGAAAGATATATTTTATTTAATTTTTATTTTTCTACCATTTAAATATGTAAATAAAATTTTTAAATTTTTATGTCATTTTATTGCGTTCCATTTACATTTCTTATAATTTTTTTTTATATTATTTTCATGTCAACCAAAAAAGACCTTACATGTACACATTAACAAATTCAGCTTCGATTTTTTTAATGCTTGTAAGCTTTTTTCTTGATTAACTGGCACACCAGGGTCCCAAACTCCAATTAACAGCAAGAAATTCATAACCACAGGTTCCCAAGGCCAAGGTAGTCAGCTCTCAAGACTCCAAACGAGCAAAAGAACAAGTTTTGAGTCCCAAAACTCTTGCTCGCTCATATCGAAGCTAAAAGCTGCTTGAGAGGCATGCTGCAGTGAGCATCAACTTCGAAATCTAGATTGTTACAAATACCAGTTTGGGCATCATATGTAAAACCATTTATTTCTCAAGAAAGATGACTGAGAAAATGCTTTTAATCCTAATCATTCTTTCCTTCTCCTACTTTCTTCCTGCCATGAATTTTGCTTCATACTGTACTTGATAAGCTCAAGAAAAGAAGCAACATTCATAATCTCAAGCTCACCATTTCCATTTATTCTCATGTCTTTCTTTCTACATGCATGTACAATCATTAAATTTGTTGGGGATGCAAATTGAAGATCCAAAACCGAAAGACAAGAAGACTATACTATAACAAATCACATTAATATATAGATTAAAGAAAACGAAAAACATGGGTAGTAGTTAAAAAATGTTAAGTCACTGACTCTACAAACCTCCAGTGTTGCCGTTATCAGGTTTGTTTGGTTTTGACTTGGAAAAGCTCACTAAATCTCCAAACAACTTATCTTCTGGCTTTGAAGGCTTCTTTGGGGGAGTGTAAGAAGTCTGGTAAGATGTTGAATTGTAACCACTGTAACTATCTTGCATTGATAGCCCATACATCTGCTGTTCTGGAGGTTGGGCATTTGGCAACTGACCATATCCATAACCCCCAAACTGCCCACCTTGATAAGTCTGAGGAATCATCTCCACTAATCCCAATGGTTGCTGATATATACCCATAGGCTGACCGTTCTGCATCTGCGGAAGATACATCCTTCCTACAACATCCCCACTCTGCATTTGCTGAGGATACATTGGCACTTTACCCATTTGGTAACCACCAGGCTGCTGAAAAGCCGGTATTGTAGGTTGAGGGTTCATACCCATGCCAGTTTGCTGAAAATTTTGCATTGGCTGACTATTGTAGTTGCTTTCATCAGGTGGGGCACCCCCATTTAGTTCAGCAGCAGTATGTGTTTGGTCATTAATCTCTGAAGGTTGAATTTCCCATGGCGGTGGTGGAAGAGCACCTTCAACAGAACCTGGTGTACCTAGAGCACAATACATGACAACTATGTAAAGAGAGAAAAAACAGACATCTGTTTAGTCATAATAATAATGGCAGAGATATGCCAATGTAGACCAAATAATCAAATCATAAATTTTCAATTAATTTAATGAAGGATGAACAGACTCCCGACAGGATTGGGAGAGCAAATAAGTTATGAAATCAAAATATACAATAGTTAAGAACTGAGTACATTTGCTTAATTGCTAAAGAAATGGGAGTTGCATACCGTAACTAGCCTGTTGCACCTCTGGGTTTGAGCTTTGAATCACCGAACCATTCCACATGGGATTAGAAGCATACACACTGGTCTGCCCCAAGTTGTATGGGATTCTTCCATTCGGATAAGACACAGGATGTGTGAATTGCTGCTGCAATGGTGGAGCAGATGCGGCAATAGATGAATTAGTAGCAGGGGAACCAGACACATTTGGAGCATTGTTGCTGTCACTCTGGGGAAGAACGTCTCCAAGAACTATCAAATCCATCACAGCAGAAGCAGCATTACCAGTTGGTTGGCTTACAGTTACAAGAGCTAATGCATCGCCAGCTGTAGAGGGTGGACTAATATCACCACTGAGCAGATCCATATGAGGATCTGCTTTAGCCAAACTTGTTGATGTGCCATTGCTACTTGGTGGCACATTGGGACCAGGAAGTAACAATTGGTTAAGTGGAGATTGGTTTTCTCTTGTGGAGCTGGGCCTACAGTTAAAATGGCAACAATATATTTTTTTAATGCAGAGACATCTATGTAAAGAAACTGAATAATTTGTTCATCAATACTTGGATACTATCATCACATAGAATAATATTATTTAACAAGTGAACTAACATTGAAAAAAGATTACATGTCGCCTTGGCCTAATGTTAAATAATTACTATCTGATCTTAGAATTTTAATGTCAATTTTTTAGAACAAGCTAACAGATCATGCTCATATTTTTAAAAAACTGTCAACAATATTCATAAAAAAATGCTTGTTATATGCAGATTATCTTTTCCAATTTCAAAAAGTCATAGGTTAGAACTGATTAGCATTATTGCTCACATGGACTATTTAATATAATTTTTTTCAATAATAAGTCACTCCTCAAATCAACTTAAGATATATAAAGAATCTTGGACAGAATAGCTGTTATGATGTAATAGAAAAGACGTAGAAGCAAGGAGATTCAGAGGATACCTCTGGTCTGACTGCCTGTTGTTTGTATCACCAATATCCACCAATGTCTCAAGTGATTTCCCTTTATCTCTTTGACCAGCTGTGCCTAAAGACATGGCATCATGTTTTGCAAGTACACGCTCCAGATCATCGTTAAGTGTCAGGCCTTGGCGAAGAAGCTCCTCATCCCTGCAATAGTTCATAACATGATCTCATGTTTTTTTTAATGTCAGCCAAAAACTGCCACAATAAAAAAATCATTCAACCATTAGGCATAGAAAGGCCTATCCATTACGCATTGTTGATAGCCAACTTGAAATTAGGTGATGGAATGAGCATAATATTAGAGAGTAGAGATCAACAAAAAACAATGGAAAACATTTCATTCATAGAAAATATAATGCTACAAATTACTGCATGACCCCATAACCAAGAAGTGAAATAAAATCTTACGCAGTTGTGTTCACAAGATGTACAACTCGTTGCTTGGATGAACGGCATTGCGCAACAAGATCAACAATAACCTCCTGCTTGAGTCCCTGTATTAGGCAAAAAACATGTCATCCAATATAGACTTGCATACCAAAGGAAGATTCAAATTTAAATAGAAAAGTGTTGCATGCAAAGATTATCAAATCTCATACACGGCAGTTTGAATTTTGAAAAAATTACAGCAACGCAATCTAACTCGATAAACTTCTTTCTGCAATTATCGTTTTGTAATTATTTCCTTTGGAGGAAAAACATCATTTTTACTGCAGAAGGTGTTGGTCACAAGTTACAACACATCAAATGACTAATTGTCAGCTTTTACATGACAAATAACCTCCTTTTAGCCAAGAAAACCACACAGATAAGCTAAGGTTCCAAATATGAGATTGTTCAGGGGAAGATAAGAAAAAAATAGGGGATCTAAGTTAACATTAAAAATGAAGCAGGAAATTAATGAAACTGAATCAATCATTTGAAAGTTGAAGGAAATGATCTTGGAAGAAAGCATTTAAAAAAAGAAAGATAAATATATCGATGTGTTAGTTGAATATTAATATGGCTCTTATTGAGTTCAATGATGTGATAAAATCTACTCTTTGCCTCAATAATCAAGCATTAATAGATTAAAATACGACCTCTCATAAATAATTATTTACATCAAACTAACACACTGGTTAGATATAGTCAATTCATAAAACTAATGTAGTTATCAACCTGTACTTTTAGTTGCCAATATGACTCCATATAAATCCCAGTTAAATTAAAAAATCATTAATTTCAATAAAAATCCAAATCTACCAACTGACCACTATTTGGAACATCAAACTCCAATTTTCATTGAAATATTCACAAAATTCATCTTACATGAAAAAACATGGTGCTAAAGATGTAGCGCAGACAAGCAAACTCAGCAAGCTATGGTACACACACACAAACACACACACACACACACACACACACACACACACACACACACATTCTATGCAACATGTGTACCTCTTTGTTCTCTGGATCCAAGGCGTTTAACATTTCTGAAAGAACATCCATGATACCACGGGCATTATGAATTTCTGACAAGCTGAGCACAAATATGACATTGAACAATAAGGAAAACTTTATCTTTTACACAAAGTGTTCTACATGGGAAAGAATATATTTCCAACACATGCACACTAAACAATGACCAAGTTATGACTAAACAACAAAGAGTTGTACAATTGCATAATTCACTATTTACTTCTTCTTATCCTTCACTTTAGTCCACCTAATCCCAAATAAATGGGCTGGAAACATGGCCTAGAATCTAGGTGATAACAATGACCAAGTTAAGACTGTCAAACTCTTTTCTTGACACCAACCCTCCCTCAATTGAGCTTGGGACCGGCAATGCAAGAGATTGAGAAATAGAGTGTCAACATTAGTGAATTTATTGTCCAATGACAGGGGTTCTAGGGACGCAAACACTCCTTTGTCCATGCCACATCCGTAAAATTATCGTGGACCAGACGGACACGGACATCACATAAACTAATATGAACAATAAAATTAACATAAATTAAAAAAAATCATGCTAAAAAATAAATAGAAAGATGTATTTTATATTAATATAAATTTACCAATTTGTTCTAAATGGGTCTAATTTATATACTTTTAAAATTTTATATGACAACTCCAAGACACACCCCTTCTCTTTCACTACACACATAGAATTTCTAAAACAATTGGTAAATCAACAAAATAATTATACAAAAAATTCCTATTTGAAAATATAACATAAATCTTAGAGTCAAAAATAACTTTTATTTCTTACTACACAACTTTGATTTATAATTAAAGTCATACACATCTACAATTTAGTCAATTACACTATTCAAAATAATAATCATCTTTTAATCTATATAAAGAAAATGAACGTTATTAATACCTTGGAAAATAATATTAGACAAGAAAAAACCATTTTAATTTTCACTTTGACAAGCTGTGGCTGCGTCCGCAGACACACGGACACTTGCGAATGTTCGCGGACTTGTCCGCAAGTATCCATATTCTATATGGACACTATTTTAGAGTCCACGGTCCATGCAAGCGGTCCATAATTTATAAATGGACATGGATGTGGACACAGGCGGTTTTTGGCACCCTATCCAATGTTGTCAAGAATAAAAAAATAAAAATAAAACACTGTTGATTCCTTCAATGCACAATAAAACAAAATATTCAACACAACATGATTTCCACAGACGAGAACAGAATTAACATAAATCAGAATTCCTGTCATCATCCAGATGAACTAATGACTAATTTGTAGCCATGTTCCAAGAGAAAATGTGTAAAGCACCTCAAAGTTGGAAGATCAGAAGCCAAAGAAGATTCAGTAGCATCTTGTTGTGGTTCAGGATTGTGTACATTTTGGGGATAGGATGTGAGCGGATGTGTCTGAGGGGGAGTGAAAATAGGTGCAGTCCGTTCAGACCTCTGAGGAAACACTGCTCCAGCACGCTGTTACCCAAGGAATACAAGTTATACATGTACTGCACAAATTCAAACAACATATTTGAAAGAAAGAATGTTTAACAGCCACAACTGGAAGAAGCTGTTGTAAATAGGAACACAGTTGACAAGAGATGCATACTTGTTATGATAAATGCTCTCATTGTATTCAATGCACATGAGAAACTAACACTTACCAACAATTCTTGGTATGCAGCATAGTATTGTGGATATCTCGCCCTTGCCCCTCCAAAAGCTTCTTGCCAGGTGTCAATAAGAATTAGTATCTTTTCCTTCACATGAAAATCAGGGTGCTGCAAAAAGCACATATACATATTTTCATTCCTTCTGCACAAACACAAGAAAAACATATATTTATAGACAAAATAATAACCTTCTTTTTAACAATCTTCACCATCTCGTGAAGAATGTCCTTTTCAGCAACATGCATGTGAACAACGTCTCCACAATTCTTGATCACAGTTTCCAAAAGCTGGAATACACTAAAAGAATTAGTAGAATTAAAAGTCACATTTACCGATGCAGCACAATAGCATATTAATGGCTCTGTTTCTTCCTCCACTAGCATGTCTCAATATGATTTGCGCCTCAGAAAGGCCAAGGTGTAGAGTTCATTTACATCTCCTATTTACTTTTGGTTTGTTAGATCTGTTTTGTAGTTGTTGAAATGTTGTAGGCTTATTTTGAAGTGTTTGCTTTATTCTGCTTGTATTTATGTCAGTGTTTTCCTGCTCTCATGAATGAGGGCATTTTGCAATCTCAGAATTGAATGAAATCACGAGCACAACCCCAGGAAAGGTTGAGCAGTTGATTAACTTGCCTCAGGTTGATAGTTTTTAAAATGCAGGGCAAGGCTGTAAATAATAGAATTTTTGTGGTCACAACCTTCCCCAGAACCCACACATGAGGTAGCCTTGTGCACAGGGCTGCTCTTTCTGTTGATATTTTTCAAATCATAAATGCAAGATATTCAACTCTAAATTTAGGCCAAACAAGAACTTGATAAATGCCTCGCTCAATTCATGTCAATTGAAGCCAAGAGCTACATCAAGGTGAGCTGAGATAGATTTCGAGTTGGGTTGTTAATACCCCTAAATGTGCTCCCAACTAACTTCAATACTTCAAGTTTCCATATGGCAAATTTAATGGTGAACCAATTATAACAAAAGATTTTGAATATGACTGCCAATTTTGGGCATTGCAGGGATTACACCCCTATTAGGTTGGCGTTTCACACTTATTAAAGGTGGAGTTAGATCAATTTGCCATGATAACAAGCGGTTCTACCTTTGAAATGAGGCACATTTTATTCAATCGATCAATCTAGACTTTCCTCACGTCCTTCATCTTGATTACCAAATAACTAATTCTGGCTAACAGGCCATACAGTTTTGAAGTATATGTAGATATACCACACCAAATACCAATGGGTAAATTTCTTCCATGTCGCATATGAATGAGTAATTCCAGTAGGAACAAAAGTAGCTAGAAACTCATCTAGTATCTGTACATCCTTGCTAGAGATACAAATGGTCATGCAAAAATTGATTACGTGAAATAGCACTTACCGTGAGAGCTAAGAGTTGAACCTTTGGGTTTTTATGTCCAATGCGCTTTTTAAGACCACGTACAACATCCTTTGCTTGCCTTGTAAAATTCAAATAAAAGGCATGTCATTTATATATAAATGCTGCAGACAATACGCACAAGATAAGCTAATGCAACAAAAAATTGCTCTACCATGTCAAGAACTGGTTTCTAAATTAGGATTTCTCACGTTTCCTAGAAACAAATCCAAAATCAGCAATTTGAGCCGTTGCCAATAGATTCTTCCAAGCATATATTACTTCTTTTTTTTTTCATGTAACCCAATCATGGCCTTGAACACTTACTCAGTTAGCATCATCTCAAAGGCAAAAACAAAATGATCTACAAATTCCATAATTCTAACAGTAAAAAAAAAAACACGTGAATTACGTTGCCAAGAATAGAAGAAACTATTTTTCCGAAATAATTGATCAAGTTTGGATACAATTAAAATTTTAAAAAAATTGAATAAAAAAATTTCATAATTCTTCGGACAGTAAGAAAAAGCACATGAATTTCCATTGCCCAAAATAAAAGAAACTATTTTTACGAAATAACTGATCAAGATTGGATAGAAACAACATAAAAAAAGATTTTTTTTTAAAAAGGGTAGAAAGGAAAATTTTCATACGACCACCAACAAATTACAGAACCTTGGTAACAACAATAAAAAGAAAAAAAGGAAGGGAAGGTACCCGATGTCACGATTGAGGATGTCGCATATCTCCAAATTCAAAGCCCAGTTGGGGCCGATCAGCTGGTCGCTGGTCGCCTGCTCCACCAACGGGCTCACCATCTCCTACCTCACGGCCAACGCAAACGCCGCCCCCAATTCGAAAGATTGGAAGAAATCCGGCGGGAAACAACCGCACACCGCCGCCGCCGTTGGATGTCGAAACGGACCGAATCGGAGCGGCGACGGCCGGCAGTGGTCGACGCCGGTGACGGAGATGTTAGGTTTTGAGGGAATGTGAGGTCTTGGTCAGGTGTTTGTTCGATTTGTTGTTTTGTTGCTTCTATTTTTTAGTTTTTTATTTTATAATAATAATAATAATAATAATAATAATATTATTATTATTATTATTAAGATAATTTTGTATTTTAGCTATTAGTAGTCCATGTTTAAAGCCAAATGTATGCTTAGTCGAGTCACCTATTCATCATCAAACTTAAGTTTATTTTAATTGGTTTCGAGATAAGTTAGATTTGGGATTTTAGCCGAATTAATAAAAATATTAAATTTAATTTCTCTAAATTTAATTTAATTTAATTTAATTTAATTGAATATAAAATTAACTTAAAAATTAAATAATTTATTTGTGTATCAATTATAAGTCAAAATAATTTGTACTTCAAATAAATTATAACATAATCATGTAATTAACATCATCGTGAAAAACATGATTGTACTTATCATGAATGATGATCAATTTGAAGTTGCACCCAGTTATAAATAATCAAGTGTCCACTTAATTTTATTTAATTTACATAATTTAGTATTCAATTTTGAGTTGTCAAGCTAAATCAACTGGACCAGCTATCAAACATAATTGAACTATAAATTAACACCCCTTACAACTTAATTACCTTTTTTTTAAAAAAATCTACACTTACAACTTTTAAGTACATGAAGCCATTCATGACTAATGCACCTTTAACTCTTTGTTTTCCCAACACAAATTTGCTTTAATATCTAGGTTTGTGGTAAATATGCTAACTAATTAATCACCATATTATTCAATTTGTAGATTGGACTAACTCTTGTACATGAATATGTTTTCTTTAGAACAATAAATTACCAAGAAACTTATTGAAATACATTATATGTAAGTGGAGTAGTTTTATTAATTTGAAGGGATCTAAAATTTAGGGAAATGAATTTGTTGTAAACTTGTAGTAATTGCTATAGCACACCCACAATGGTAGTCCTATCATTAATCTAAATCACTATAATTAATGGAGTTTGAATATAATTAATAGTCTGAATGATACAAACATAAAATCAAAGATTAGAAGCAGTTAAACTCTACTAATTAAAGTGATTTAGACTAACAAAACAACATTAGATGGGGTTTACTATAGCACCTGCATCGGCAAATCCAATTGTAAAACCCGTGACTTGAGTCAGAGTTTTACGTGACTTGAGTCAGAGTTTTACGGAGTGAACCAGTCGGTTCAAGTCGAGTCAGCTTTATGGACCGCGAGCTGAGTTGAGGCCAGCTGTGAGTTATGAGCGATGAGGGTAGGGGTGCTAATTGAGCGAGCGAGCCGAGCTCAACATGTGTTCGAACTCGGCTCGAATAGTTCGAAACTCGTTCGAACTCGACTCGAGATCGAACGAGATTTGGACATACATGCTCGAGTTCTACTCGAATATCTTTTATGTGTTCGAGCTCGACTTGAGCTCGAATATACTTAAACTGTTTAATTGTTGTGAGCTCGTTCGCCCAGCTCGTTCGTTAGCTCGAAACCAGCTCGATTAAAAGTAAAAAATGAGGCTAATGTGGTCTGAACCCATAACCTTGAAGTCATCAAAGTGAATACTTACCATCTCAACTATCTTGCTTCTTTGTTATTATATTTCATATATATATATATATAATATAATATAAAGACTATATTATTATATTATTTTATCGAGTCGAGTTCGAGTCGAACTACTAGTCGAGTTTGAGTCGAGTTCGAGTTACAACCGAGTCGAGTCGAGTCGAACACGACCTTACTCAAGCTCGGCTCGTAAGATTCGAGTTCGAGTCGAGTTCGAGTCGAGCATTTAAATGTCGAGTTTCGAGTCGAGTCAAGTCGAGCCGAACGCTAAATGCTCACGAGCTAGCTCGCTCAATTAGCAACCCTAGATGAGGGTCATGTATGCTCAAGTATACGATGATAACGTCAAAAAGATGATGAAAAATGAGTTATCAAGTATATGGAGGTATGCAATATTGATTGTTATTTTATTTGATCGTAGAATATTTTTAGGGCCGAATGACGAATTAGGACACAGTATAGGGAGTTTGAGTGGGTTATTAGTTATAGATCATATCATTTGGATGTTGCTGTGTTGGTCTGATTTTACGGGATTTTCCCCATATTTTTCTAGATTTTTTTAGAATTTATTGCGAACTAGGTATTATTTTGACTCGAGTAGGAATCAAGTCAATACTTATTTACGAGTTTACCATTGAAGGTATTTTTCTCCCTCCCGATACCTACCCTCCCAAAACCCTCGCCGCCTTGTGCTCGTCACTGTCAACGCCGCGTTGTCGCCGATCAACGCCGCCCCGCTCCGCCGTGCCGTCGCCATGCCGCCATGACCCACCCCGGCCACCTTCTCGCCACCACGACGCCGGAATCGCCCCACAAGCCGCGACGCCCTCCCTCATCGATTTTTGACACCGTCGCCCGTTTTTGACACCGTCGCCGACAGCCATCGCTGCCCCGACTACCCTGTTTGACACCACCATTGGACCAAGCTCGTCGAGTTGGTGCCGATAGACCCCTGATTGCCCCGTCCCGAAACATTGCCGGAATCCGCCGGAAAACCGCCGGAAAAGTGGATTCGTGGGAAATTCGTCGGATCATCCGCCAAACGTACCCGGTCCATTCTGATCGGACTTTAGACCCCGCTAGGTGCCGAATTCGAGTTTCGAACCACGAAACGAAACCCTAGCCGTCACCGATTTTCGACGACGCGAGGTATAATTTATTTTTACTTAATTATTTGAAAGTATTGATTATTAGAATTGCATGCTAGGATTGGTGAATTGTGTGTTATAATAATATATATAAATGCAGATTTGATTAAGGATAAAATATGAAATTTGTTTGATTGAGTGGTGTTGAAAATGGAGGCTAAGAAACTAATTAGGGTAACTAGGTAATGATCATGATCTAATGCAAACTAGCCTAAGTGGACTTGCTAGAATTGATATAGGTTGATGTGTGTTGATTGATGCGTGATTGTGCTGATTGTGTGTGCATGCTATAGGATGCGTGATTCATCACGCAGGCGTTAGTTTTTAGCTTGATTGTGTAGGTACGGTGTAGGAGCTCACCGCCTAGGCACGTGGACCTGTTTGGAGCTTCTACCAGGTCCGTTTAGGACTCGTTCTCTGTTTTTTCGCTACTCTATTGTGTATTTGATTTATCATGTGCAAGACGAGTTAAGTGGCATTTTATCGGATCCCACTTAACTTTGGCCATTTAGCCAACAGTTCTTTCTTTTCAGATTAATAACCGTTGAGGATGAGATCCCTCGAGTTTGTTTTCGAACTTCAGATCCAGCTCACGATGCCTTCGGGCCTATTGTATAAATCCCAACCTAGGCCTATATATATATAGTTTTCGCGTTTTTGGTGAGAGATGGAATGAGGGTTACTAACAGCCACGCCTTCAGATAGGGTGTGTGCTCAGAAGAGCGGGCTCTGGAGTTGGGGAGAACCCACTTCATTCCCGAAGGATCCGGACAACTCCACCTTTGAGTTCCTCAAACCCGGAGAAGTGTGGAGGTTTACGGGTACTGTAATTCAGCACATGTCTAGACTTGTGGTTCAAAGGGCACTAAAGGTGACTGCCTGAGAGTGCTCGGCCTTCGTGCTTAAGGCCAAGAATAATATGGAAGGTGCAGAGGGCGAAAAGGAATGAGATTTGATGCGAGAAGCGATAGAGAAATGGCCAACGTATGAGAATGAGAAAGAAAGGGGAAACTATCGACTCGAGGGCGACGACCCAATAGTGACGGCTCCAATATGTGCCTTGATGAGAGTTCTTGAGGAAGTAGATGGTTTTCATTCAACAGGAGAGTTTGCTCTCCTGTGCCAGATTGATATTAGTTATTTTCCGGGCCGGTAACACTCGTTACTGACGGTTTTTCTATATATATGTAGGTGAGGAATGCGAGCGATGAAAGTTGTCGGGACTGCAGAGGAGCAGCACGGAACCACGCACACATGTACCTGCTGCGTGTAATCTATAATGACGGTGTGTTATCGCTACGTGAATGATAATTTCGATGTGTTTGCTTAAATGAATTGCTTGTTATGAAATGAACAGATCAATGTGAATGAGTAGGGAGCCTTGGAGTTCAGACTCGGCTCAGGTGAAACAAATGCGATAATGAGTGAATGACATGGTAGATTGTTATGTGTTATCGTATTTTCATAAAATATTTATATACCCTTGTTGTGGACAGGTTGGCCCCTATTGCACTTTTAGGGGAAAATCTATCCGTTTTTCTTGGCTTCTCATTTATTGTTTTGTTTTGTCTTTGTTTGCACGTCATGGCATGCATGTAGGATTCTGTTAGAACCCATTTGTTCCCATCCATGCATTTCATGTTTGCATCTCCATCTTGAGATGCCGAGGGTAGATAGGGGTCGGCTTAACCGAATCTAGTTGATTAGCGAACGGTTCGGTCGCCGGTGACATTTCCGGGTCGGTTCACGGGTGAGCCGAAAAGAGGTGTTACAAGTAGTGGTATCAAAGCTAACCCTTGGTTGATTAAGATGGTAGATACATTACAGGTTACATGTGTGCTGAAGCTGCTCCGAGCTGTTCCGACAGGTATTTTTCTGTTTTAATGTTTCTGATTGTAGATTTCCTTACAAATCGGTAGCGTGACAGGTGAGCAGACTAGAGTAGGAACTACTAGCAGGATGGTCACACAGACCCGTTGGACACAGATCAGGAGTCCATCTCCTCCCATGCCCAAGTAGGACAGCCCCAGCCATGGTCACAGTGACACAGCTTCCAGTCGACCTAGGACCACCATACCACTAGCAGAGACGAGTGTATCGGCATTAGCTAGTTATCGTACGGAGAGCCATCGTCGAGACAATTGACGCGACAGTCACCGCAGTGGGAGTAGTCGACAGGAAAGGGATGCTGCGATAGCTAGGCTAGTTGTGGTTCAGATGTAAATGTAGTAGAATCAGGAGGAATTTAGGAGAGAGCTCAGACAGATAGCTCTATCAGTGGTTAGAGCAGAGAAGAGACCAGCCGTGGATGAAGAGGCACAAGGAGAGCCAGTAGCGCCCATGGGCCCTCCGCCGCCGCCTCCTCCTTCGCCGCTGCTATAGGGAGCTACCTCCGCAACAGCTCCTCTGGTTGCCCCACTTCAGGCAAGGATGAGACAGGACGTCAGTGCACCCGCAATAGCAGGTAGTGGGCAGACCGCGGAGGGGGGAGTGGAGCGTTTGGAGGTGACAGTGTACCAGTTGATACAGGACCACAGTTTCCCCGATATGAGCAAGGAGAGGGATCAAACAAATCTATAGACGTGAGGAGTTTGGAACTGTGGCAATATGAGAGGTTCGTGAATAATGGCGGACGACCTTTCTTTGGGAAGTTGGATGCGGAGGAGGCATTCCTATGGATATCGTCGGCCATAGGAGTGTTTGATAGTATGGCATGCCCGTAGAACACAGAGTACGCGTTGTCAAAGTGAGGATATGGTGGAGTTCGGTGCAGAATTCTGTATTTGCTCATCGCCAGCCTCAGGACATCACTTGGGAGGAATTCAGAGTGGAATTCGATGGAAAGTACTTTCCACCAGATGTTAGGAAAAGGAAGGAATGGGAGTTCTAGATGTTGAGGCAAGGACCTATGATAGTGGTACAGTATGAGACGAGGTTTAGAGCGTTGGAGAGATTTGCACCAGATTTGGTTCCGACCGAAGGAAGAAGAATAGAGCGCTTCTATGAAGGCCTCCATCATGAGATTCGGATGGCATACTTGGATAGGAAGTTTAATACCTTCGGTGATGTAGTGAGAGCTGTAGGTGAAGCAGAGCTAGTGATAGCTACACGACCACGTTGAGATGTCGACCAGAGGCAGCAACATCCGAGGCCATATCTGCCAGAGTAGGGGGCACAACAGAGACGACATGTAGAAGCGCCAGTAGCCATGAGAGCCATGGATAGCTAGGTTCAGGGCAGTAGAGCCCTATTTAGTCAGAATTGTCAATGCCATCATTGGGGAGAGTGCAGAGTAGGCAAAAATGTATGCTACAACTGCGGTCAGCCAGGGCACCGAGTCGTAGAGTGCAGAGTAGGCACTAGGGTTTGTTACAACTGCGGTCAGCCTGGACACAGGGCCGCAGAGTGCAGAGGAGGCACTAGGGCCTGTTATAGTTGCGGTCAACTGGGACATAGGGCTGCAACGTGTCCGACTGGCCAGAGCCAACAGTTGACACTCCCAACGCCTCAGTAGAGACTTGCACTTCCAGCTCCCCAAAAGCAGTCACAGCAGAGAGGCCAATAGGGCCATGGACAAGGCCAGAGAGGTGGAGACCAACAACCACCAAGGCAGCAACAAAGGGGACAAGATCAGAGAGGGTACATGGCTGCAGGACAGACTAGGAAGCAGAAGGGTAGGCCACAGCCACAGCCACAGCCACAACCACAACCACAGTTAGCTCAGAATCAGGCCGCACCATCTGCACCAGAGCAGCAGCAACCAGCAAGGATGTACGCAGCCACCATAGTAGAGGCCCTTGAGGATACGACAGTCGTGACAGGTACGCTTTCTGTAGGCTTGTACCTGCACATGTCTTGTTTGATTCTGGATGTACGCACTCCTTCATTTCGTACATGCACACTAATAGGATTGGATGTAAGATAGAGGAGTTAGGACATTCACTGTTAGTGTCCACCCCTGCCGGTAGTGTAATAGCTACGGGCGAGTATGTGCGTGATGTCCCTGTTGAGATTCAACAGTGAAAGCTTGTAGCTGATTTAATACTATTCAAGCTACAAGAATTTGATGTGATATTTGGGATGAATTGGATGTCCAAGCAAGGAGCAGTGATAGATTGTCGGAGGAAGACGATGACTTTCCGCCATGGAAGGCGCCGCTTTTTCTTCCAAGGTCAGGACCGAGATAGGGAGCAAGGATGGATATCCTATCAGAGTGCAGTGAGACAACTGGACAGAGGCAGTGAACTGATAATGGCAGCGTTAGTTTTGACTGAGCAGAGTGGACCAGGGAAATAGCCGAGTATAGAGGAGATTCCAGTGGTCTATGAATTTACAGATGTATTTCCCGAGGAGATTACTGGATTGCCGCTAGATAGAGAGGTGGATCTTGCCATCGAGTTGATGCCCGGCACAACCCCAATTTCGAGAGCTCCGTATAGGATGGCACCTCTGGAGCTCAAGGAACTGAAGGAACAGCTATAGATACTGTTGGACCAAGGATTCATCAGACTGAGCGTTTCCCCTTGGGGCGCACCGGTGTTATTTGTGAGGAAGAAGGAGGGAAACATGCGGTTTGCATAGATTATAGGATGCTAAACCATGCGACGGTTAAGAATAGATAGCCCCTTCCTCGTATTGATGATCTATTTGACCAGTTGAGCTTAGCAGTCGTCTTTTCAAAGATTGATTTGAGATCAGGATACTACCAACTGAGGATTAGAGCAGAAGACATCCCAAAGACTGCGTTCAGGACGAGATATGGACACTACGAGTTTTTGGTCATGCCGTTTGGATTGACCAATGCTCCAACAACATTTATAGACTTGATGAATAGAGTGTTCAATTCGTACTTGGACTAGTTTGTGATCGTCTTTGTGGATGACATACTGGTATATTCTTCGTCTAGGGAAGAACATGCGCAACACCTGAGGATTGTGTTGCAAACACTGAGAGAGCATAGGTTGTATGGGAAATTTTTGAAGTGCAGTTTCTGGTTGTCAGAGGTAAATTTTCTTGGCCACATCATCTCAGCATCAGGCATCTCAGTAGATCCTGCTAAGATAGAGGCAATAGCGCAGTGGGAACAACAGAAGACACCTACAGAGGTTGACAGTTTTCTGGGTTGGATGGATACTACAGACGGTTTATTCAGGACTTCTCTTCCATAGCAGCCCCTCTGACATGACTGACTAGGAAAGAGGAACGGTTCATATGGACAGACGAATGTGAGCGGAGTTTCAGGATGATAAAGGAGAGATTGACTTTGGTGCCTATCCTTGCATTGCCTGAGGGACATAAGGATTTTGTAGTGTATACTGATGCCTCAGGGATTTGCTTAGGTTGTGTTTTGATGCAGAAGGATAAGGTTATTGCTTATGAATCTTGTCAGCTCAAGGTGCATGAGCGTAACTATCCTACTCATGACCTAGAGCTTGCTGCAGTCATATTCGCTCTCAGAATATGGAGGCACTATCTATATGGAACATCTTTCAGACTTCTAACTGATCACCAGAGTCTGAAATATATCTTCACGTAGAAGGATCTGAATACTAGATGGAGGAGATGGTTGGAGATGTTAGCTGATTACGAGGTCGACATAGCATACCATGAGGGCAAAGCGTATGTGGTAGCCGATGCATTGAGCAGGAAGCCAAGATTCTTGTACATCACAGGATTAACAGCATTGTCAGTGACCGAGCACACTACAGGCCAAGCGTGCTTGAGCAGATTTGGATTGCACAGGAGGCAGATCCACAGTTGAAGCAGTGGTTAGAACACGGAACACATCAGGAATTGGCCAGGGATACAGACAGATTAGTCAGATTGAGAGGCCGACTATTCATGCCTAATGTTCCAGAGTATCTCGAACTTCGAAGTATTATTCTTCACAAAGCTCACACGTCGAGATGCTCAGTACACCCAGGTGGAGTGAAGATGTACCATGATGTTCGACGAACCTATTGGTGGCCAGGAATGAAGAGAGAAGTATACGATACAGTGGCTAGATGTTTGGTATGCCAGCATGTGAAAGCCGAGCACGTACGTCCAGGTGGAATGCTACAACCATTGGAAACCCCAGAGTGGAAGTGGGAGAGTATAGCTTACGACTTTGTAGTTGGTTTACCTTAGACCCGCCAACAAAAGGATGCGATATGGGTCATAGTAGATCGACTTACAAAGAGCATACACTTTATACCGATCTGGATGGATTACCCACTAACCACATTGGCTATGCTGTACAGAGATCAGATAGTCAGATTACATGGCGTACCACAAGAGATCATATCAGATAGGGATCCGAGGTTCACATCGTGATTTTGGAAGGCCTTTCAGGCAGCTATGGGCACAGAATCGAGATTCAGCACAACTTTCCATCCTCAAACAGACGGACAAACTAAAAGAAATGATCCATGCAGATCCCCAGTGTGTTGGGTGCAGGGTAGCGAACCAGTAGTAGTTGGGCCATAAATGATCCAGCAGACACAAGAGGTGGTAATGAGGATTAGAAGAAGAATGAGGTTAGCTTAAGATAGACAAACGAGTTACGCAGATCAGTGCAGATGTGGGGTTCATTTCGCGTTAAGAGATCACGTTCTCCTGAAGGTCTCTCCGACTAAGGGAAACACGAGATTCGGGACGCGAGGGAAACTCAGTCCGCGCTATATTGGACCCTTTGACATGATTGAGCGCAATTGACCAGTGGCATATAGGCTAGCATTGACTCCTCACCTATCAGCTGTGCATAACGTTTTCCACGTGTCAATGTTGAAGAAGTATCACCCTGACAACTCTCATCTTGTCAGCTTCAAAGAGGTAGACCTGCAACTGGACCTGACGTACCCAGAAGATGCAGTCCAAATCGTGGACCGAAGAGTGAAGATTCTTCGAAGAAAAGAAGTTCCCCTAGTGTGAGTGCAATGGACCCGACGAGGAGTTGAGGAAGCTACGTGGGAACGAGAAGATGAGATGAGGAAGCGATACCCGGAGTTGTTCGAGCAACCAGCTTCACAACCAAGTACTACACCAACACTTACATTTAGATGAGGAACATGGTTGAAACTTCCTAAAATTAAAATTTCGAAGATGAAATTTTTCTAAGGAGGGAAGGTTGTAAAACCCGTGACTCGAGTCAGAGTTTTACGGGAGCGAACCAGTCGGTTCGAGTCGAGTCAGCTTCATGGACCGCGAGCTGAGTTGAGGCCAGCTGTGAGTTATGAGCGATGAGGGTCATGTATGCTCAAGTATATGATGATAACGTCAAAAAGATGATGAAAAATAGGTTATCACGTATATAGAGGTATGCAGTATTGATTGTTATTTTATTTGATCGTAGAATATTTTTAGGGCCAAATGACGAATTAGGTTGCGATATAGGGAGTTTGGGTGGGTTATTAATTATAGAACATATCATTTGGATGTTGCTGTGTTCGTCTGATTTTACGGGATTTTCCCCATATTTTTCTAGATTTTTTTTAGAATTTATTGCGAACTAGTTATTATTTTGACTCGAGTAGGAATCGAGTCAATACTTATTTACGAGTTTGCCATTGAGGGTATTTTTCTCCCCCTCCCAAACCCTTGCCACCTTGTGCTCGTCGCCGCCACCGCCGCTGCCGACACCGCACTGGCGCCGATCAACGCCGCCTCGCTCCGCCGTGCCGTCCCCGTGCCGCCACGACCCAACCCGTCCACTGTCTCTCCGCCACGACGCCGGAATTGCCCCGCAAGCCGCGACTCCCTCCCTTGTCGATTTGCCGCCGTCTGGGCCGTGCTGCCGCCGCCGTGACCTCGATGATCACCCCCTCGCTGTCGCCGACGTTTCCCCCATCATCCCAACCGCCGTCGAGGCTGGCCGTAGCCCCGATCAGAGCACGCCCGCCGCCATCGTTGACAGCCATCGCTGCCCCGGCTACCCTGTTTGACACCACCATTGGACCAAGCTCGTCGAGCTAGTGCCGATAGACCCCCTGATTGCCCCGTCCCGAAACATCGCCGGAATCCGCCGAAAAACCGCTGGAACTGCCAGAAAATTGGATTCGTGGGAAATTTGCCGGATCATCCGCCGAACGCACCCGGTCCAATCTGATCGGACTTCGGACACCGCTAGGTGCCAAATTCGAGTTTCGAGCCACGAAACGGAAACCCTAGCCGTCACCGATTTTCGACGACGCGAGGTATAATTTATTTTTACTTAATTATTTGAAAGTATTGATTATTAGAATTGCATGCTAGGATTGGTGAATTGTGTGTTATAATAATATATATAAATGCAGATTTGATTAAGGATAAAATATGAAATTTGTTTGATTGAGTGGTGTTAAAAATGGAGGCTAAGAAACTAATTAGGGTAACTAGGTAATGATCATGATCTAATGCAAACTAGCCTAAGTGGACTTGCTAGAATTGATATAGGTTGATGTGTGTTGATTGATGCGTGATTGTGTTGATTGTGTGTGCATGCTATAGGATGTGTGATTCATCATGCGGGCGTTAGTTTTTAGCTTGATTGTGTAGGTACGGTGTAGGAGCTCGCCGCCTAGGCGCGTGGACCTGTTTGGAGCTTCTACCAGGTCCGTTTAGGACTCGTTCTCTGTTTTTACGCTACTCTATTGTGTATTTGATTTATCATGTGCAGGACGAGTTAAGTGGCATTTTATCGGATCCCACTTAACTTGGGCCATTTAGCCAACAGTTCTTTTTCGGATTAATAACCCTCGAGGATGAGATCCCTCGAGTTTGTTTTCGAACTTCAGATCCAGCTCACGATGCCTTCGGGCCTATTGTATAAATCCCAACCCATGGCCTCTATATATATAGTTTTCGCGTTTTCGGTGAGAGATGGAATGAGGGTTACTGATGGCCACGCCTTCAGATAGGGCGTGTGCTCGGAAGAGCGGGCTCTGGAGCTGAGGAGAACCCACTTCGTTTCCGAAGGATCTAGACAACTCCACCTTTGAGTTCCTCAAACCCGGAGAAGTGTGGAGGTTTACAGGTACTGCAATGCAGCACATGTCTAGACTTGTGGTCCAAAGGGCACTAAAGGTGACTGCCTGAGAGTGCTCGGCCTTCGTGCTCAAGGCCAGGAGTAATATGGAAGGTGCAGAGGGCGAAAAGGAATGAGATTTGATGTGAGAAGCGATAGAGAAATGGCCAACGTATAAGAATGAGAAAGAAAGGGGGACGCTGTCGACTTGAGGGCGACGACCCGATAGCGACGGCTCCAATATGTGCCCTGATAAGAGTTCTTGAGGAAGTATATGGTTTTCATTCAACAGGAGAGTTTGCTCTCCTATGCCAGATTGATATTAGTTATTTTTCGGGCCGGTAACACTCGTTACTGACAGTTTTTCTATATATTTATGTAGGTGAGGAATGCGAGCGATGAAAGCTGTCGGGACTGTGGAGGAGCAGCACTGAACCGCGCACACATGTACCTGCCGCGTGTAATCTATAATGACGGTGTGTTATCGCTACGTGAATGATAATTTCAATGTGTTTGCTTAAATGAATTGCTTGTTATGAAACGAACAGATCAATGTGAATGAGTAGGGAGCCTTGGAGTTCAGACTCAGCTCAGGTGAAACAAATGAGATAATGATTGAATGACATGGTAGATTGTTATGTGTTATCGTATTTTCATAAAATATTTATATACCCTTGTTGTGGGCAGGTTGGCCCCTATTGCACTTTTAGGGGAAAATCTATCCGTTTTTCTTGGCTTCTCATTTATTGTTTTGTTTTGTCTTTGCTTGCACGTCATGGCATGCATGTAGGACTCCGTTAGAACCCAATTGTTCCATCCATGCATTTCATGTTTACAGCTCCATCTTGAGACACCGAGGGTAGATCCGGGGCGGCTTAACCAAATCTAGTAAATTAGCTAACGGTTCGGTCGCCGGTGACATTTCCGGGTCGGTTCACGGGTGAGCCGAAACGGGGTGTTACACCAATTCCCTAATTTAGAAAGAATAGAGATTATATTAGGTATTTGCTATTATGAATTGAGGGTCATTCATGTGAACTAAATATACATGCCAAATATCCCTAGCAAGGGATGTTTTAAATGAATAAAACAAGAACGTCATAAGTAACTCGAATTAATTAACACAATTAAAACTATAATTACTTTTACACTTATAGAAAAAATAATTTTGCTCCAAATTTTAAAAATAGTTCAACCGGATATTCACTGATATCAACTCAAATTAAATCTAATTAAATATCTCAAGGTCATATTTTTTCAAAATAAATAAAATTATTCCCATTATCTAATATAAAGGTTGCTTTTATTTTTATTTTTTATTTTTAAGTTGACGTGAGATAATCCACACAATCTATTAGTAGAAAAACACCGATCAGCGATTGAAAACGCTATCACCAAAGATCGGTGCAGTTGCAAATTTGAGCAAGTTGTCACAAATTGAGCTAGACTATTAAGAGATGGTATTAGAGCCGGCCCACAACCGTATTAGATGGGACTATACGGGGGCTAGACTGTCAGCCATAGACCCAAGGTGGTCATAGGCTAGGCCATTAGCCACAAGCCAAAGGTAAGAATTTTGAGGAGAGAATTTGCTAAGTTGGGGGGATTTTAAAATACTTAAAATTAGTCTTATATCAAATATTTAATTTTTGGGGTAAGATATAATATATTAGTGAGGACGGTGAATATGTTCTTCAAGTTTGTTACAATTGGTTGCTGATGAGCATTGTGATTTCTTCCACTTGGATTCAACTTCTCCAATTGTTACCTGTATCTAATGAACCACTCGCCATTCCAAAGCATCCCAATTATCCATGTATTCAATCTCTAGCAAAAGTTAGCAGCAAGTGTTGCTTATGTTTATCTCCATGTAGCATCAGTTTTAATAACCTTCTTCTGCCCCGATGGGTTTTGCTCTTTCACCTCGGCTCCTACCATACCGAATGAATGGAATGGTTTATGCTAGCACAAGGACGGAGGTGGGCCAGAAGAAGCTCCTGTGATCTTGTTTCATGTGGACTATTCTAGTGGTACTAGCCTAGAAAACCTTCCTTATTTCTCTGGTGCCTGCACCTTATATCTATCTAACATTGGAGCTTTATCTGTTACAAGGTACATATTTACAGCATTATCACAGCATTATCACCAGGTTGAGCACAATGACAAGAGCCCTAAGAAGCCAATGCCAAGCATAAAATTTGTGGCTCTCCTTAGGAGACGCAAAAGAGACGCAAAGAGCTTCACAAACCAATCAAACATACAAACAACTGGGCCTTGCTACTTCCAAGTATTAACATTAATACCTCCATCTAATTTCATATTTATGAATCTCTTCGTTCCTTTTCTTTTCAAGTGAAAATTAAAATCGTGATTATCAAAGAACATCTACCACATTTCACCCAAAGCTTTGTTGGAGCATGTTGGGATTAATCAAACTAAATCCCCATTTCAACACACAATGATTAGATGTTCCAATCAAAATAGATGCACCAAACAAATCTAAGAAGAAAGATCAACCAATTGACATCACAAATTTTATGTGAAAACCCCTAAATTTGGGGGACAACCATAAGGCAAACGGCTAGATTAAATTCACTATATCACAACTTTGATATAGAAAAGGTCTATTTGGGAACAAACTCCTTAATGTACTTTATAGAAAATTGGTATTAACTACAAAGAAAGAAAATAGAGAATTACAGATTAAGAATTTGACAAAGTTACCATTGACGATTACAAGCGATTCTCAACAAAATATTCACTTTTCCTCAATTCACCCAATTTTCCTTTCTCCTCTCTGGGCTTTTTCTTCAAAAATCAAAATCCTAAAAACCAAAGAAGAAAAGCGTCGCACATTACTTTTATTCCTTTCAACTAACCAAATCTACAAAATCTTAGTTTTTTCCCAAAATAGGGTTCAATTTAATGTATTTATAGAGAAGGGATAACCCAACAAACCTCCCCTTCCCGACTCCATGAAATACCTCTAGCCAGCATGGGAAGCTCCATCCATGCCTGTTCCATTCCTGCAGTGAACATGTTTTTCTTTGATACAACTTTAGTTATCATGTCTGAAATATTCCTTTCAATATGGATTTTTATTAGCTCAAGAGATTTCTTTCTAACACATCTCTTATCTAGTGATATCTCACATCAATGTGTTTGCTCCTTGAATGAAAACTTGAATTCTTGCTCACGTGAATTGCACTCTGGCTATCACAGTGTACATTATATCTCTCCTGTTTAATACCAATTTCATTCAAAGATCTCTTTATCTTTAGCATCTCCTTCCAAGCTTTTGTAGTAGCAATAAATTTTGTTTCAGTTATGGATAATGCAACACATTTGTAACCTAAACTGCTAAAACATAGCCCCATTAGCAAAATTAACAACAGACTCAGATGCTGACCTTCTTGTCTCCAACTTACTTACCATGTTTGTATCGGTATAGCCAACCAATAAAGGTTTATCACTTCCAAAACATAAACACATTTTGGATGCACCTCTCAAGTACCTCATTATCCATTTAACTGTTTCTCAATGTTCTTTGCTTGGATTTGCTAAATGTCTGCTAACTATTCTAACTACATATGCTATGTCTGGCCTTGTACAAATCATAACATACATCAAACTACCAACCGCAGAAGCATAAAAAACCTTTGTCATTTCCTTCATCTCTATTTTACTTAAGTCACTTTTTAAATTAAAGTGACCCCCAAGTATAACTCCAACCGGCCTTGCATCCTTCATGCTGAATTTTTCAAATATTTTTCTATGTACTTTTCCTGTGACATCCAAAGCTTTTTAGCTCCCCTGTCACGCTGAATGGACATTCCCAAGATCTACTTTCCCGATCCCAAATCCTTCATTGCAAATGATTTATTCAAGTTCTTCTTTAAACTTGCAATCTTGGCTTTATCATGTCCTACAATCAACATGTCATCCACATAAAGTAACAGAATAATAAAATCACCATCATCAAACCTTTTGATGAACACATAGTGATAAGAAATATACTTATTGTACCCATTCTTTTCCATAAAAGAATCAAACTTTTTATACCACTGTCTAAGAGCTTGCTTCAAACCATACGAACTCTTTTTCAGTCTGCATACCATCTGTTCCTTTCTTCTGACTTTAAAGCCCTCTGGTTACTCCATGTATATGGTCTCCTGAAGATCATCATGAAGAAATGTCGTCTTCACATCTAACTATTCAACTTCCAAATCCATACTTGCAGCAAAGCTAGAACAATTCTAATAAAAAACATTTTAACAACAGAAGAAAAAATTTTATTGAAATCAATACCTTTCTCTTGTGCCAAGCCCTTCACCACCAACCTTGCCTTGTACCTTAGTTGCATGTTATTTGCTTCATGTTTGATCCTATAGACCCATTTGTTCTTTAATACTCTCTTCCCCTTAGGAAGATCCACTAACTCGTAAGTGTAATTCTCATGCAAAGATTTTATCTCATCTTGCATTGCCTTCAACCACTTCTCCTTTTCTACATGAACTTTGACCTCACTGATATTTTCTGGTTCTCCACATTCAGTGATTTTCACATATTATGATGATAGATATCTTGTTGATGGAACTGGTTTACGAGCTGATCTTCTCACATTAGTTGGCTGGCCTTGATCAGAAACTCCTTGTTCTTGTCCAACATCATTAATAAACTCATTAAAAATATCATCAAACACCACATCCTCACCCTCATCATCACTAGGTAGGGAAATAATTGTGTCATCCTGAGCCGCCTCTTCACTTCTAGTTGAGGTTTATTGTTCTTTTATCTTTTCCAAGCTTTCTTTTATCTCTAATCCTCTTAGAGATGGATCTGTTCACTCTTTCAGCCACTTTATTATGTTGAGGAGTATAAGGAAGAATCTTTTCATGCTTAATCCCCTGCTTGCTACAATATTCATCAAACTCAATAGAACAATATTAACCACTATTATCACTTCTATGGCATTTCAAGAGCTTATCAGTATCTCTTTTAACCAATACATGAAAATTCTTAAAGGTGCCAAAAACATCACTTTTATTTTTCATGCCATCAGCCTATACCTTCCTAGAAGTATCATCAATAAAAGTGACAAAATAAATAGAACTGCCAAGAGATTTTACCTTCATTGGCCCACACATATTAGTGTGTACCAACTCAAGAACTTCTGACTTCCTTGTACATGTCCTTGCAAAAGATGTCCTACAATGTTTCTCCACTAAACAATGGTCACAAGGATCAATTGTGATGTCCTTAACATTGGGAAGGAGATTTAGCTTCTTTGATGTTTGTAGTCCCTTCTCACTCATGTGTCCCAATCGATGGTGCCATAAATCAGTAATGAAATCAAATGAGGAGATATTAACCTCCCTTCGAACTAGATTCGTCTCAGTCTTGAACAAACTATAACACTTCTTCCCTTTAGCATCAGCAAGTGATCCTTTCACAACTTTCCACACACTGTAAAACCCACGATTCGAGTCAAGGTTTTATATTCAGAACCGGTCGGTTCGACCGTTATTTTTGAAAAAGAATCAGTTTCAGAACACGTATACTGAACCGATGCCAGTCGCGTGTATGAGCAATGAGGGTCATGCATACCCAAGCATATGATGATAATGTCATGAACAGAGCAGAACAGAATGAGTTATCAGGAATATATGAGAGTATGCCAGCTATTTTTTTTATTTTATTTTTATATATAGTGGATTGTAGAATTAGTTTTAGGCTGTTTACCGCGTTAGGATGCATTACGGGCAGTTTGGGTGGGTTGATAGTTTTAGAGCATATCATTATGATGTTTTGGTATTTGTTTGATTTTATGGGATTTTTCCCAATTTTTTTGGGTTTAATACGACTTAGTTATTATTCTTGACTCAAGCCGGACAAGAGTCAAGTATTATTTACGATATTGCCACCCAGTTGTTTTTTCTCACCCTTGCCCCGTTCTTCCTCGCCCAAACCCTTGCCCCAACGCCGCCCTGGTGCAGCATCGCCGCCGTTGCCGTGGACACCGCCCTGCCGCCGATCATTGCTAGCTAGCCCCGCCATGGCGTCGCCATGCCGCCACGACCAGGCCCGGCCACCATCTGACCGCCGCGATGCGAGGAAGCCGCACCTAGCGCTGCGGCTGCATTTTGGTTGCATTGCCGCTTCCGTCGCCGGCGATTGTCGCCGTCACGATCGGGTGGTAGCCTCGACATCCTCGACCACCCAGTGACCCTTCTTGATCGGAGCAGAGGCCATCGCTGCCCAGGCCGGCTGGATCGAGTCACCCATTGCCGCCGGCTCTATTTTGCCATTTTTCGGAGAGCCGCCGCTTCCATTGACCACGTCGATGTTGTAGATAAGTCGAGCTTGCTGAGCCAGTTCCAAGGGTACCCAATACCCTTACTTTTTGGCCAGTAGACGCCGCCGGCTGTTGTTGCCGGAAAACCGCCTGAACTTGCCGGAAAACCACTGAAACCCGCCGGAAAACCAGATTTGCTGGAATTTGGCAGATCTTTCACGGAGTTCATCCAGTCGAACCTGATCGACTTCGGACACTGCTGAGCATCAAATTTGAGCTCCGAAACGCGCGACAAAACCCTAACCGTCGCAGATCGCTAACGACGTGAAGTAATTTAGGTTAGTTAAAATTGATGATGATTGTTAGCATAGCATGCAAGAATTGAGTAGTTGTCATGATGAATGCCAGACTATGAATGAAGTAAAGATGTACATAATGTGATTAATAGGGAATGAAGGTTAAGTGATCTAATGAAGTAAGTAAATTTGAGCATGATAATCTTGTACGATGTAACTTAGGAAAGATACAATAAAATTGGCATAAATAGAATGAGTTAGAATTATTTTCATATTTATGGTTATTTGACGGTTGATGATTTTGTGTTTGATTGTGTTGAGTTTGATGCATCATTTAGTTAGCGAGCGTTAGTATTTAGTTTTGATGTGTAGGTACGGAGTAGGAGCTCGCCACCTAGGCGCGATGACATGCTTGGAGCTTCTACCAGGTTCGTTTAGGACTCGTCTCTGTTTTATGCTCTTTTCTATTGTATGTTTATTTTATTATTTGCAGGACGGGTTACGTGGCATTTTATTGGATCCCACTTAACTCGGGCCATTTAACCGAACAATTTTCTGGATTAATAACCCCTCGAGGATGATTTCGAAAACAAGATCCACCACAAGTTGCCTTCGGGCCTATTATATAAATCCCTTCCTAGGCCTATATATATAATTTTATCTAGTTTTCAGTTAGACGAGAGATGGAGAAACCAACTGCACGTACCATGAGTGGATGCCGTGACAGTCAAAGCGGGCTCTGGATTAATGCCAGCAGACTGTTCCATTCCCGAGGGATCCTGACAACTTGGCATTTGAGTTCCTCACACCCGGAGAACGTGGAGGTTTACGGGTACTATTTAGTACAGCGCATGTCCGGACTTGTGGTTCAAACGGTACTAAAGGTGATTGCTTGAGAGTACTCGGCCTTCGTGCTCAAGGCCAGGAGAAATATGGAGGTAAGGAGAGGGCTTAGGATTTGAGACCATAAAATGAAGTAAGAAAATTCCGAGAGAGGCATCAGCAGCAACAGATCAGTCAGTTCGGGACGCTACCAGGTCTGCAGTGCAGTGGCTCTTCAGTAGGTGCCCTTCAGAGTGTTCATGAGGAGTATATGATGTTTTCTTTCATATGAGAGTTTGCTTTCATAGTCAGCTTGTTATAGTTATTTTATTTTCCGGACCAGTAACACTTGTTACTGACGTGTTTTTATATTATATGTAGGTAATAATCATGAGTTGGAGGAGCCAACTTGGATGGAGGAGCAATGTTGTCGCTTGCACACATGTTAGTCGATAGAGTGGTTAATACTTTATTTATGATGCTATTATATTGTGAATGATGTGAAATGCTAAGACATGATAGGATATGATTAAATGCAATGAGATGATGTTATGACATGATGAAAAGCTAAGACATGATGACAAGAGGTGAAATGTGATCAGAGCACGCAACGGAAGTGTGGTGGGTTGAAACCCAAGTTTCATAATGAGTATGCGGTATATTAGATTATTTGTGATTGAAATTGTTGATATATGCATATATTGGTATATGTTGTTTTGACCAGGTGGACCCTAATTGTACTTTTAGGGGAGATTCTTTCTGTTTTATTTTAGAATTTTTATTGAGTTTGATCATAATTGTGTTGGTGTGTACTTTGAATTGCATGTCATTCATGTAGTACCATGTTAGGGTTTGTGCATTCATCCATGTATTGCGAGTTGTATCTTCATCTTAAAACGCCGAGATTAGATCCACATGAGTTAGGTTCAGGTTAGCCGACCTAATCGGGGCCTGTAACATGCCGGTTCTGATACTACTTGTTGGGATTAACCAAACTAAATCCCCATTTTCACACACAACGATGAGATGTTCCAATTAAAATAGACACATCAAACAAATCTGAGAAGAAAGATCAACCAATTGACAACACAAATGTTACGTGGAAACCCCCAAATTTTGGTAAAAATTACGGGGCAAACGGTCAGATTAAATTTACTATATCACAACTTCAATACAGTAAAGATCTACATCCACAGGAGAACAAACTCTCCAATACCAATTTACTGTACTTTATATAAAATTGGTATTAACCACAAAGAAAGAAAATAAAGAATTACAGATTAAGAACTTGGCAAGGTTACCATTGACAATTACAAGCGAATCTTAACAAAACATTGACCTTTCTTCAATCCACATAATTTTTCTTTATCCTCTCTGACCTATTTTTCTCCAAAAACCAAAATTCCAAAAACTAAAGAAGAAAAGTGTCAGACATCGCTTTTATTCCTTTCAACTAACTAAATCTACAAAATCTGGGGGTTTGCCCAAAAAAGAGTTACAATTTCATGTATTTATAGAGGAGGGGCAACCCAACAAAGCATTCAATAGGTAACAATGATTGGTCATATATTGGTACCAGACCAAATTAAATAGAATTTCTTCTCTGCATGTTGTATGCGATGTATTTGCATGGATCAATCTCATCATTGTATTTGTTGGATCAGAGTAGTGAATTACTAATTGTTAGACTTTACATTTCTATGTGGTAATGTATATGTTAATAGTAGTCGAACTTTGACGGTTTGTCTCATGGTCATTATGGCTTGCTCTCTGTCGTATCAAAAGTATTCAACTCTTGTGCAAGTTGCTCAGCTTTTATACCACTTAAAATCACCTATTCAGGTTTTAAAAAAATTTCTTAGTTAGTTTACTTGTATTGCTTTGTTTAAGTAATAAGTCTTTTATACACAAATTCTAAAATTAGTCCCACGTCTAGTATCTACTAAAATATGATATGGAATATTAATAGGAGTGTTTATAAATCTTCAACTCAAGTTAATTATTTTAAATAGATGACTTACTACTAAAATATGATATGGAATATTAATGAGTGTTTATAAATCTTCAACTCAAGTAACTATTTTAAATAGATGACTTACACATCGATTTATACATACTTGGATATCCCTCGTTAAAGCATATATAATTCTTCTCCAGGATCTTATAAACGACAATGATTTTGATAGTCAGATGTATTTTAGATGCTAATAGGCCCATTGTAAATGATCATTCGATCTACTGAGTTTACCAATGTTCGAATAATTTCAATGACGTGCAAGTATACACAGTCGAAACAAGTAATATACTGATAAATTTTCAAGTATCGTCCCATAGAGAGATAAATTTACTTGTGTTAATAGTAGAAAATAGAACTAAGAGCAAAATAACAACAAAAAGAGATTTTAATAACTTTAAATTAAAGGAAAACTTACAATGATAAAATTCGTTCTAGAGTCAAATTTCCCTTAACATGAAATTAATCTTCATCACATCTTACTCTTATCTTCTATTCCCTCAAATTGTCAATTTAGGATAATTCTATGATATGGTGGCTCCCGCTAATGCTTCTATTATTTTACCTCAATTTCTACCTCAATTTCTACCTCCTGGTGATAATTGATTAATCAACAAAATAACGCATTAAGATTTACCTTACAATCACATACGATGTTATGTATCTCTTGACCACAACGACAAACAAATCAAAAGTCTCATCGTATGATGAATTATCAATGACTAATCTAATTAATTTCTCCCAAAATCTAATTAAATCTCATGATCTAAGAAATAGCGATCAATCTACTCTTTAGTATTAAGAACATGATAATTCAAACAAGCCGATTAAATAAAAGAATAAGAGGTGGAAATGAATAATTCAAACAAGCCGATTAAATAAAAGAATAAGAGGTTGAAATGAATTCAATTAAACAATATTAATTTCTCTAAAACGAAATAAAAGATTACTCCATAATAAAAATAGGAAATAATACAAAGAAGAAACTACTTTTCATTATGAAAGAAAAAGTATTACAAAAACTAGATTACTTGTAAGCCAAGAGTTGAGATATATCAAATAACAAATGACTACCCCTTTATATAAAAGATGAGATGGCTATAAGATACACAAATTCAAGGAACGGGTTCACAAATCAATGTATTCTAATTGATTATAATGCCCTTTCAAATTTCCAACTCCTCGACGTACTCAAATGCAGCCAAAGCAATGTATATCCATCCTCATCGACCTTTGCAAACTCCTTGTAGTAACCATTGGGTGACCATGACCTTTTAATTCTAAAGCTTAATTTATTTCCTCTTTTTATGCATTAAAACTCCAAAATTAAGCATATCTCATAAAATATTAATTAATTAGAATATAACGAGAAATATCACCTAATTAATAATATATATACCCTGGATGTACAAAATCACATTAAAAATATGGGTAAATATTGTATACTTTAAACACTTAACAACCAAATATTCTAAATTAAATAGAATAGATATAGTAAATGACTTATTCACCACATAAGGAAAGAAATGAAAATTTGATCAATTTATCCAAACTAACTTTAAATATAAACAATAGTAGTATAAGACTCTATGTAATGATTTATCAATTTGATTGAATATTATTTACTTATTTTATACATAACTATAAAACCTATTTTTACCTTAACATTAATCTTTAAAATTTTAATTGTAAAAAATTTATTTAGTTTGAATTTTTTATTTACTTCGTGATTTGTAATTGTAACACCTTGATTTTGGTTCACTAAAGTACTAAATCATGAATATTATGATCGAATCAACTCATGTATAAAGCTGCTAATTAGCATGACTCGAACAATAAAACAGATTGAAACAACCCGCTTGGCGTCACGAGAATGGAATACATTACTAAATATGTGTGAAAGCCCATCAAATATAAATAAAAGTATGAAAGAAGATAATTGTGCTAAGCTCAAGTGTGCGTAGCATTTATCTCCTCGCACTAAAGCCAACTCAAGATCATAAGACTTATATATATAAAGTGAAAAATGTCAATAACGAACGTTACTGGTTTGAAAAATAATTAGTATAAGCTGACAAGGAAAATCTGATATTCTATGAGAAAATAAAATAATATACATATCTTCTATTTGAACTCTTAAAGAGCATCTATTGAGGAACCAACAAGCTGTAGACCAGTAGCATCCTAAACTAACTAGTATGTGATGGCTCTCTCAACATTTTTTGTTTTTTTCTGGTATCCTAAACCCTCTCCTTTCCTCTATATATCTCCGGGCCTTGAGTACGAAGGCTGAGTACTCTCAAGTAGTCACCTTCAATACCCTTTTAAACCTCATGTCTGGACGTGCGCTTTACTAAACAATACCTGTAAACCTCCACATTTCTCCAAGTGTGAGGAAACTCAAAACACGGAATTGTCAAGATCCCTTAAAAATGAAACAACCCTCCCACTAATCCATATCCCGTTGTGATTGGGGCGTGCATCCGTTCATGGCTCGTGGTGTGCGAGTCGGTTTCACCATCTCTCGTTTCACTTGAAATTCAATAAATTTATACATAGTCCTGGGAAGGGAATTTTATACATAGGCCCGAAGGCAACTTATGGTGGATCTTGTTTTCAAAATCAAACTCGAGGGATCTCATCTTCGAGGATTATTAATCATAGAAGTAAAATACGTCTAAATGGCTTGTGTTAAGTGGGTCTGACAATAGCCACTAAACATGTCCTATGATCTAAAAATGAAATCAACGATAAAGCATAGTGATAAACACTGAGAAGAGTCGTAACGGACCTTAAGTCCAAGCTCCAAGCACAATGTCTCATCTATGATGAGCTCAAACTCTAAAACCTACAATGAAACCTACTAATAATTAAAATACTGACATCTCTATGTGATACATGCTCGTGGTGTGTACTCACATCATTAATACATCCTAACAAAGAAAATATTGCTAAATAAACTAACAACTAAACATCCAGCATGCAAATCGAGACATAATAATAAAAAAAGACTAATAAATAAATAATAAATAAATACACACATTAATAAATAGATAAATAATAAACACCTAAAAATAAATAATACTCTAATCATAAAATAATAATATCATTATAAATACATTGCTAAACACGAGTAAATATCAATATATACTCGTGTTAGTAAATATATAAATAAATAAATAATTCAATAAATAAATAAATAAATATTTAATATTAATTAATCATGAAAAATAATAATATCATAGTTATCCAATACATAAATATATAATTTATACAAATAAATAATAAAATACGTGTGAACCAACAAATAAATAAATAAATAATTTAGTAAAATAAATAAGACTAATATTAATAAGTAAATATATCATTAATATTAATAAATAATCATAGAAACATGAATCACAATCAATAAATATACAAATAACAAGGAATGAATAATAATGAATAAATAGAAAAATAACTAAACAAAATAAATAGTAAATAAAGAAAAATATCCATAACAACCGAACATGCTAAATAATATGAATATGTATATAAACTAACGTAGGGTGTCTTGAATTATTAAAAATAGTTGAAAAATGACCGAAAATGGACTGTATTGGGTCAAATGGACTAAATCGAATGGAGTTGAATGTGATGAACCAACTTGGTCCAAATTAACTAAACTGGTGGGTTGGGTCGGCTAGGTGAACTTGGGCATGGACTGGCGGACTTGGGCATCGGTTGGCGGGTAAGTGAACAGGATTGGGCAGGCAGACGCGACAGGGTAATTAGGTCCGATGGGGTGGGTGGTGCCCGTCACCAAAAAATGCTAACGGCAGCGGGGTCAAGGCGGCCACCGATCGTGATCGATAAAGGGGAGAATGGGAAAGGTGCTGGTGGTAACGACCGACGAAGTTAGGCCCTTGGTTGGTAAAAAATTCCCAGAGAGCAACGAAATCGCCGCTAGGTTCGGCGATGGTGTCGGTAGGACTGCAACCACAACGATGGTCGGGGTTGGTCTCAAAATGACAGTTGTGGTGAGAGGAGTCAATTTGGGTAGTCGGATCGGCTGGAGGTGACACACCGGTGCCGAAAAATGCTTCGAAAGCGGTGGTGGCGGCGAGAAAGCGATGACTAAAAACGCTCTATCAACAGCTAACGCAGCAACGTTGGCGTCGATGGTGGAGCTCGGTTAGTAGCGGGCCATGAGGCGATTACTATTGGACTTGTCCAGTGGCCAGAAACTCGCTGGTGGCAAGCTGAAGTGATTGTGGTGCTACAGTGCAATAGTGCAAAATAATGAGAAAAACCAAGCTTTTGGTTTTAATTTTTATTAAACAGTCCATATCTTACCATGTGGGGCGATCTAAACCCTTTGGCAACTCATGGACCTAGTGGGCCCCACTTAGAGTATAGACAATATATACATGGACAGAAAATATGGATTGAGACCGTCCAAAGTCAAAATTGACTTGAGGCTTAAAAATGACTATATAGACAATAATCGATGCAATAAGTCTAAATGGGCTACGAAACTCTAAACTCAATCGGATGAAAATCTATGACTTAATTAAATTGGGCTTATATAGGTAATCTGGTAGTTCAAAATCTCTAAGATACATATAAGATACCTTGAAAATCCCAAATGAATACCTAATGCTGCAACGGCCTAGATCTAGCTATAAAACCCCGGCTAACACCAAAAAAAATTATATACCTTGTGCTATATTATAGTAAAACTGAAGCTATCATCTGCATGTCAGGCATACTCAACCACTATAACATGCTCATATAGCCATCTAGGCTTTATAATCATGGTTTGAAAACTAGTATGACTTGAACTCACTTAAATTGACTCGAGACTGGTCTGAACTAGGTAAAACTACAAGTGGGTAAAACCGTAACTATAAGCTAGGGTTTTACAGGAATACTACATTATCATAGTTTGGATTGTTGGAACATTTTATATTTTATTACTGCAAAAATATTTTAAATAATTGTAATTTTCAACCAATTTAATATTGTTAAGTTTATGGTATATATAATACAATAAAAATTCAACTATATATTACCCGTTTAACAAAAGATAAATTAACAAAATCTCAATTATATTACTAAAATTATATATATATACTTAATTAATTAATGATTTGGTTATGATATATAAATCGTTTCCGGTGATTGACTTTACCCACTTTTTACCGGGTAAAGAGAGATCAATCAGATCAAATTCGAAAACCAAATGTCATCATTTATCACAGAGCCAGGTAAGGCAAAAATACAGCCACGAATTACCCTGCTTAACTTATCGCTGTTCTCGATTTTGTAACAATAACAGCACTAAATAAAAAAAGAAAGAAAGAAAGAAAAATAATAAAGAAGGAAACGTTTTTCGTGCATAGTAGTTTGAGCGTGCAGTCCTTTCGAGAGATGTACATGAGTAGGAAGCTCACATTTATTGATGAATAGGATATGAATGCAACATTAATATACGTTGTAAATGCGTCTAGGGTTATTCCAATAATAGCATACTTCAATTTGATCAAACAATGATTGTGCAGGGTCGCTAAAGATGGTGAGGTTGCAAAATTAGGCGGGTCGTAACAAATTGACCTATGCTGTTAACAAATAGTATTAAAGCCAACTCATGACTGTGTTAGATGAGATTAAATGTAGGCTTGGCCGCTAGCCATAGACCAAAGGTAGATGTAGGCAAGGTTGTTGGCCACAAGCAAAACACAGGAATTATGAGGAAAATTTTTTTAAGTTGGGTGGATTAGAACACCTTAAATTTGGGAGGAATATGTTCTTCAAGCTAATTATATTTGGTCACTTATGAGCATTGTGGTTTCTCCCACTAGGATTCAACTTCTCCACATTGTTACCGGTACCCAATGAGCCACTCGCCATGCCAAAGCTGCCCAATTATCCATGTTTTCAATCTATAGCAAAGGTTAGCAGCAAGTGTTATTTATGCTTACTCTATGTAGCATCAATTTTAATAACTTATTTACACCACCAGGTTGACCACAATGACAAGAGCCCAAAGAAGCCAATGCAAAGCATAAAATTTGTGGCTGTCCTTAGGACTAGCAAAAGAGCTTCAGAAACCAATGAAACATACAAATAACTAGGCCTTGCTACTTCAAGTTACTAACATAAACACCTCCAACTTATATTATATTTATGAATCTCTTTGTACCTTTTCTGTTCGAGTGAAAAATAAAATCTGCAAAGAATATCTACCACACATTTCACCCAAAGCTTTGTTAGAGCATTCAACAGGTGACCAGGATTGGTCACATGGCGGTACCGGAACCAATTGAATGGAATTTTTTATTTGCGTGATGTATATTTGCACGGATCACTATCATATTGTTGGATCGAAGTAGTGAATTACTTGTTATTACACGTTACATTTCTTTGTGGTAATATATATTAATAGCAGTTAGACTTTGACATTTTGTTTCATAATAACATGGTCATTATATCTTGCTCCCTTGTTCTGGTTTTTCGAAAAGTTTTCTTTGTTACTTTAATTATACTGCTTATAATATATTGGTTTTTCATATACAAATTCTAAAATTAGTCTCACGTCTATTATGTAATACCTCAAATTCGGTTCACGCTCGTGAACCGAACCGGCATGTTACAGGCTTCAGTTAAGTCGACTAACCCGAACTCAATTCGTACGGATCTAATCTCGGCGTCTTAAGATGAAGATATTACTCGTCATGCACGGATGAATGCATAGAATCCTTACATGATACTACATAGATGACATGCAAACTAATTTCACACCAATATAATTATGATAAAAATTGCATAAAAATTCTGAAATACAACGGACAGAGTCTCCCTAAAAATGCAATTAGGGTCCACCGTGTCAAAATAATATATACAAATATATATATGCATATATCAACAATTTTAATCACACATAATTTAATATGTTGTATACTCATTCTGGAACTTAGGTTTTAACCCACCACACTTTTGCTGCGCAATCTATTTACATTTCTTTTTTCTGTCATTATGTCTTAGCATTTCATCTCATCATGCCCTCATATTTTAGCATTTAATCACATCACAACAATACAATAACATCATAACAAAATATTAACCATTCTATCGACTGACATGTGTGCAAGCGACATCAATTCTCATTTGTCCAGGCTGTCACATCTAACTCAGTGATTATTACCTACATATAGTATAAAAACACATCGCTAACAAGTGTTAGTGGTTTAGAAAAAATAACTATAACAAGCTAGTTATGAGAGCAAACTCTCATATGAAAGAAAAACATCATATACTCCTCGTGAACACTCTAAAGGGCACCTACTAAGGAGCCACTAGGCTATAGACCCGATAGCATCCCGAACTGACTAATTTGTTGCTACTGATGCCTCTCTCAGCATTTTCTTACTTCATTTTATGGTCTCAAATCCTAAGCCCTCTCCTTACCTCCATATTTCTCCTGGCCTTGAGCACGAAGGCCGAGTACTCTCAGGCAGTCGCCTTTAATACCCTTTAAACCACAAGTCTGGACATGCGTTGTACTAAATAGTACCCATAAACTTCCACGTTCTCTGAATGTGAGGAACTCAAACGCAGAGTTGTCAGGATCCCTCAAGAATGGAATAGTCCGCTCACTAATCCAAAGCCCACTTTGGCTGTCACGACATCCGTTCACGGTATATGCAATTGGTTTCTCTATCTCTTGTCTTGCTGAAAACTCGATAAAATTATATATAAGGCCTGAGAAAGGATTTATATAATAGGCCCAAAGGCAACTTGTGGTGGATCTTATTTTTGAAATCATCATCGAGGGATCTCATTAATCCGAAAAACTGTTTTGTTAAATGGCCCGAGTTAAGTAGAATCTGATAAAACCCACTAAACTCGTCATGCAAATAATAAAATAAACATACAATAGAAGAGGGCGTAAAACAGAGATGAGTCCTAAATGGACCTGGTAGAAGATCCAAGCGTGTCATCGCGCCTAGGCGGCGAGCTCCTACTCCATACCTACACATCAAATCTAGAAACTAACGCCCGCTAACTAAATGATGTATCAAAATCAACACAATCAACAACAAAATCATAAACAGTCAAATAATCATGAATGTGAAAATAATTTTAACTCATCCTATTCATACCAAATTTTATTGTGTTTTCTAAGTTACGTCATGGTCACTTATCATGCTCAGCTCAATTTACGTCATTAGATCACTTAATACTTATTCACAATTACTCAAATCATACAATCATTACTTCATCCGTAATTAGGCATTAATCACATCAACTAATCAATCCTAGCATGCTATGCTAACAATCATCAATTTTAAATAATCAAATTAGAGGTAATTATACCTCACGTCATCGGTAATCAGTGATGGCTAGTGTTTTGTCGCGCGTTTCGAAGCTTGAATCCGGTGCTCGTCAGCATCAAAGTTCAATCGGAATTGACTGGATGAGCTCTGTGGAAGATCCGGCAGATTTGGTTTTTCGGCAGGTTCTGGCAGTTTTTAGTAGCAGTCGCCGGTAGCGTATACTGGCCAGATAGTGGTCATATTGGGTACCGTTGGAACTGGCTTGGCGAGCCTAATATGTCTATGGCATCGAAACAGTTGGTGGGGGTGGTGGCTAGCCGGAAAATGGCTAAAACAGGGGCAGCAGCGATGGGTGGAGAAATCCGGCTAGCCTGGCCGGTGATGGCCTTTGCTCCGGTTGGAAAAAATCATTGGAGGGTCAAGGGTGTCGAGGCTATAGAAGCATGGCGCAAAGGTACGGATTCCTCATGTCGCGGCGACTAGATGGTGATTGGCCTTGGTCGGGGCAGCACGGCGATGCCATGGCAGGGCTAGGTGGCGCCGATCTGCGCCATGGTGGTGTCCACAGCAGCGGTAGCGACGCGCATGGGGGCAGAGTCGGGGCAAGGGTTTGGGCGATGAAGAAAAAAGGTCGGGGGTGCTTGGTGCCAAACTCTTAAATAAGACTTAGCTAGACTCCGTCTCGAGTCAAGAATGATAACTAAGCCGTAGAAAATCCAAAAAAATTTGGGAGAAATTCCATAAAATAAACAATCACCACAACATTATAATGACATGTTCTATAACTAACAACCCACCCAAATTGCCCACAACGCGTCCTAAGATGGTAAACAGCCTAAAACTAATTCTACGATCCACTATATATATAATAAAAAAAATAAACTGCATAATCTCAAATATTCTGATAACTCATTCTTTTTTGATGTGTTCATGATGTTATCATCATATACTTGGGTACACATGACCCTCATAGCTCATGAACATGACCAGCATCGGCTCAGTACACATGTTTTGAAACTAACTCGACTCAAAAATAACAGTTGAACCAACCGGTTTTGAATATTAAACCCTGACTCGAATCGCAGGTTTTACATATTATCTGCTTGGATATGATATGGATTGTGTTTATGAATCTTCAACTCGAGTTAACTGTTTTAAATAGATAGACGTATATATTGATTTGTACATACTTGGATCTCCCTCGGTCGAGCATATAAAATTCGTCCCTAATATCTTATAAATGACAATGATTTTAATGGTCGGGTGTATTTTAGATGCTAATAGCCTGATTGTAAATAATCATCGATTTACTGAGTTTACCAATTGTTCCACATAAGGAAATAGTGAAATTTCTATCAATTTATCCAAACTAACTTTAAATATAAATAATAGTAGAATAAGACTCTATGTAATGATCTATCAATTAAATTGAATATTATTAAAAATATCTGATTATTTAAAGAACATCTACTATATTTTACCTAAAGCTTTGTTAGAGCATTCAACAAGTAAAAATGATTGGTCACATGTTGGTATTATTAGATTTATCTTACATTGGTTGTGGATGATGTTGGTGATTTATATATAAACTAATGGGAAAACCTTATTCCCTTCTAAGAGAGCTGCAAGTCTCCTTGAGAGAGCTACAAGTCTCCTTTGGTTTAAGAGAGGCCTTAAGAGAACTGCAAATCTCCTTTGGTTTAAAAGAGGCCTCTGATACCTACTTCAAGTCTTCTCCTTTGGTTTAAGAGAGGCATGTGACACCTTTACAAGTCTCCTTTCATTGTTATAATTTGGGATTAAGAGAGGTTTGTGACATCTGCTGCAAATCTCCTTTAGATTAAGAGAGACCAACTTTTGAGAGAGCTGCAAGTCTCTTTTGGTTTAAGAGAGGCCTTAAGAGAGCTATAAGTTTGAGAGAGGCATGTAATACCCATTGCAAGCCTTCTCCTTTGGTTTAAGAGAGACCTGTGACACCTCTGCAAGTCTCCATTTGGGATTTAAGAGAGGCTTGTGACACCTGCTGTAAGTCCCATTTGATTGTTACAATTTGAGCTCCTTTAGTTGCTACAATTTATGATTAAGAAAGGCATGAGACACTTGCTGCAAGTCTCCTTTCATTATTAAAAATTATGATTAAGAGAGCCTCTATGACATCTTTGATTGTTACAAATACTTTTTGGGTGACACCTGATAAGTCTTCTTTGATTGTTACAAGTTCTTTTGAGGCCCAAAGGGCCCAACATGTACTAGAACAAATTGAATAAAATTTCTTCTCATCATGATTTATGCTATATATTTACATAGATCAATATCATCTCTGTATTTGTTTGATCAGTGTAGTGAATTACTTGTTAGAATTTACATTTCTATAGAAGCTCTCCTATGTGCTGCCCTGTTTGGTAGCGTAGGCGGTGCACAGGAGAGCTGGTTATTGGATTGGAATCCAATAGCAGGAAAATAACCATCCCCCCTCTGCTTTGTTTTGCTTGCCGTGATGCGAGGTGGCAGGCGGGGCCATAGTGGCGGCGAGGGCTGTGGTGATGGAGGGGACTACTATGACGGAGGCACATTATCGTTGCGGCGATGGAAGGGAGGAGGGGTCGTAGTGGCGAGCAGGGGCAGAGGGGCTGCGGCGCGCGAGACCACGATAGTGGCAGGGACACAAAGGCATGCGATGGCTAGGCCGCGACGGTGGCATTTTTGCAGTGGTGGTGAGGTCGTGGTGACGACAGGTCGTGGAAGCGCGTGGTGGCAGAGGGGCCATGGCAACGGTGGCAAGGATGCGGCGCTTGGCTGTGCTGCACAGCTACCCAAGGCATGCACCGTCCAAGCCTGGACGAAATAAATTAAAAAAATAAATAAAATAATTTCGTAATAAAAACTTGGCTCACTCCCGATTCAAGGGGGTAGGCCACGGCTCCGGCTCAAAATGTGGATGCCGCCCATCTTTGCCGGGTGGGGGAGAAACTTGACTCGCTCAATGGGGAAGAAAATAGAGTTAGCGAAGAAAAATGAAATGATGGCAATTTTTTAATAAAAATTTGATTTTCTCCCGACTCGAGTTAATGTTATAAAATTCATCTAAAAAACGATGAAAAAAATTGAGTAAAATACTATAAAATAAAATAATCCATTAGAATTTGATTATTTTATTTTATGATATTTTACAGTAATTTTACTCAATTTTACTCCATGGATTATTTTATTTTTAATACAGTAAAATATTTTTAATGTAAAAATATTGTAGATAATTATAATTTTTAACCAATTTAATATTGTTAGGGTTATGATATATATAATACAGTGAAAATTTAACTATATGTTACCCCACGATTGACTTTTAACACTCTTTTCACCGGATAAAAGAGACCCATCAATAAGAGCAAATATGAAAACCAAATGTCATCATTTATCATAGAGCCAGGCAATGGCAGAAATAGAGCCATGAATTATCCTGCTTAACTTAACGTTGTCCTTGATTTTGTAGCAACAACACGGGGGAAAATAAAGATCAAAATGAAAAAAAGAAAAAAAGAGATAATAAAGAAGAAAACGTTTTTCATGCATAGGAGTCTCAGCGTGCAGTCATTTCAAAAGATGTACGTGAGGAGGTAGCTGACAAATAATGATAACTAGGATATGAATGCAACATTAATGTACGTTGGAAATGCGTCTAGAGTTGGTTCAAGAGTAGCACATTCCAATTTGATCGTAGTATGATTGCGCAGCGGCAAGTGGAAGATGTTACCCTGTTTGCATGGGTAGAGTTACCAACTTATCGTAGTGGGACAATATTGAAGAGCCCCAACTCTACAAATTTAATTAGTACCCAGCAGCCAACCAGAACAACAGTACAAATTTTATTGCCACATAAATACTTCTATATTTGAATCAATGACATGAAGCATGCATACGAATAAACATAAAGAAGTGAACCGGATTTGTTTTTGTGAGAGAATGGTTGAAGAGAACATAGCAAGGAATTATTAAAGCTTCGTTGTTCTGTAACGGATGCTTCTTGAAATAAGTTTCCGACAACTAAGCTTCCCCACAAGAAATATTTTCTCTTGACGTTTGTACCCATACACAATTAAATTAAATAATAGTAAGGGAAGAAAAAAATATTAGAAAAAACTAGGGGTGCTAATTGAGCGAGCGAGCCGAGCTCGACATGTGTTCGAGTTCGGCTCAAATAGTCCAAAACTCGTTCGAACTCGACTCGAGATCGAACGAGTTTTGGACATACATGTTCGAGTTCGACTCGAATATCTTTTATGTGTTCGAGCTCGACTCGAGCTCGAATATACTTAAACTGCTTATTTTTTATGAACTTGTTCGCGCCAGACTCGATTAAAAGTCAAAAGTACTTCACTTAAAAAAAAATGAGGCTAATGTGGTTTGAACCCACAACCTTGAAGTCAGCAAGGTGAATACTTACCATCTCAATTATCTTGCTTCTTTGTTATTATATTACATATATATATATATATATATAAAATATAATATAATATAATATAATATAATATAATATAATATAATATAGCATAATATAAAGACTATATTATTTTATCGAGTCGAGTTCGAATCCAGAGCTACGAGTCGAGTTCGAGTCGATTTCGAGTTATAACCAAGTCGAGTCGAGTCGAACATGACGTTGCTCAAGCTCGGCTCGTAAGATTCGAGTTCGAGTCGAGTTCGAGTCGAGCATTTAAATGTTGAGTCTCGAGTCGAGTCCAAGCCGAGCCGAACGCTAAATGCTCACGAGCTGGCTCGCTCAATTAACAACCCTGTAAAAAACGAGAGAAGAAGTTAATGTTGTGGCAGTCTTTTAAAGCGTAATTTTGGTGTAGTGCATTCATATAAGTCTCTAGCAAATATAACATATTTGAAGTAAATGGGCAGGTTTGTGTAAGAAAATATATTGAGCCATCTTCAAGTTTAAAGTCCCAATATTTCTCTTTTATCTTGCTTAATCCCTTTACCCTAAAATTCAAATCCTTAAGTACCCTAAACTCTACTAATAAAAGTGATTTAGACTAATGATAGGATTGTTACATTGGGTTTACTGTAGCACTTTCAATGGCTAATCCAATTCCCTAATTTAGATAGAATAGAGAGCTTATTAGGTAATTGCTATTATCATTTGAGGGTCATTCATGTCAACTAAATATACATGCAAAATATCCATAGCATGTAATGTTATAAATGAATGAAACAAGAATGACGTAAGTAACTCAAATTAATTGAAGTAATTAAAAATATAAAAACATTTACACTAATTGAAAAAATAATTTTCCTCCAAATTTTAAAAAGTAGTTCAACCTGATATTCAAGGATATCAGCTCAAATTAAATCTAGTTAAAAATCTCAAGGTTATATTTTTTCAAAAATAAATAAAACTATTCCGATATCTCATATAAAGAGTTTCTTTTATTTTTATTTTTATTTTTTAAGTTGACATGAGATAATCAACACAATCTACGAGTAGATAAATGCCCGGTCAGCAACCGTATGGTCGCTAAAGATGGGTGCAGTTGCAAAATTAGGCGAGTCGTTACAAATTGAACATGGTTGTTAAGAGATGGTATCAGTACAAATTGAACATGGTTGTTAAGAGATGGTATCAGAGCCGACCCATGACAGTAGTAGATAGGACTAGATGTGGGTTAAGCCGCTAACCATAGAGCAAAAGTAGATGTAGACTAGGTTGTTACCATGAGTTATAGGTAAAAACTATGAGGAGAGAATTTTTTAAGTTGGGTGAATTATAATACCCTTAAAGTTAGTCTTATATTTAATACTTAATTATTGGGATAAAGCAATATATTAGTGAAGATGGTGAATATATTCTTCAAGTTGGTTACATTTGGTCGCTGATGAGCATTGTTATTTCTCCCACTAGGATTCAACCTCTCCACATTGTTACCTTTACCTAATGAACCACTGGCCATGCTAAAGCTTCCCAATTATCCATGTGTTAATCTCTAGCAAAGGTTAGCAGCAAGTGTTGTTTATGCTTGTCTCTATGTAGCATCTATTTTAATAACTTATTTACAGCAATATCACCAGGATGAGCACAATTACAAGAGCCCAAGACGCCAATGCAAAGCATAAATTTTGTGGCTCTCTTTAGGAGAAGCAAAAGAGCTTCTGAAACCAATGAAACATACAATCAACTAGGCCTTGCTACTTCAAGATACTAACATAAATACCTCCAGCTAACTTCACATTTATGAATCTCTTTGTACCTTTTCTTTTCGAGTGAAAATTAAAATCTGCGAAGAACATCTACCACATTTCACCCAAAGCTTTGTTGGAGCATTTAACAGGTGATATGGATTGGTAACATGTTGGTACCAGAACAAATTGAATGGAATTTCTTCTTTACATGATATATGCGATATATTTGCATGGATCAATATGTCCTGTTGGATCGGAGCAGTGAATTACTTGTTGTTACACGTTACATTTCTATGCGGTAACATATATGTTAATAGTTGTTGGACTTTGACAGTTTGTCTCATAATAACATGGTCATTATATCTTGCTCCTCTGTTCGGATCTTTCAAAAGGTTTTCTTGGTTGGTTTACTTATACTAATATATTGCTTTGTTTAACTTATAATTTTTTCATATACAAATTTTAATATTTGTCCCACGTCTAGTATCTGCTATGATATGATATGGACTATTAATAAGGGTGTTTATACATCTTCAATTCAAGTTACCTATTTTAAATAGATGACTTACACATCAATTTGTACATACTTGGATCTCGCTCGTTTGAGTATATATACTTCATCCCTGATAACTTATAAATGACAAGGATTTTGATGGTCGGATGTATTTTAGATACTAATAGCCCGAATGTAAATAATCATCCTATTTACTGAGTTTACCAACCGTTCCGAATTAAATAGGACGGATATAGTAAGGAACTTATTCACCACATAAGGAAAGAAGTTTGAATGTCTATCAATTTCTTTGTTAGTTTACTTGTACTGCTCATAATATATTGCTTTGTTTAAGTAATAAGTTTTTCATATAGAAATTTTAAAATTAGTCTTAAGGCTAGTATATGCTAGGATATGACATGGATTATTAATAGGGGTGTTTATAAATCTTCAACTCGAGTTAACTATTTTAAATGACATTGATTTTGATGGTCGATGTATTTTAAAAGCTAATAGGCTGATTATAAATAATCATCTGATTTGCAGAGTTTACCAACTGTTTGAAATCAGAACTTATTTACCACGGAAGGAAAGAAGTGAAAATTCAGTCAATTTATCCAAATTGACTTTAAATATAAACGTTATCAATTAATTGAATATTATTTAATTATTTATATGTAAGTATAAAACTTACTTTTACCTTAACATTAACCTTGAAAATTTTAATTGTAAAAAACTTACCTAGTTTAAATATTTTATCTACATAGTTCTTGATTTTTAATACTATATTATCATAGTTTAGATCGCCGGAACATTTTATATTTTGTTAATGCAAATGTATTAACAAAATATTTTACGCTTCACTCATTACACCAATTAAGGAACATGTCTTATTCTTCTTCGAAGTGGCTTGGGGCTTAATCTTGCCTTCAAGTTAGATCAAGCTAACGACGGAAGCTATATAAAGATGATAGAATATGGTTAGGTTTATAATATATATTATCTGTTTAACCAAAGATAAAATGACAAAAACTCAATTACGTATTAAAACTTTATACATATATTTAATTGGTTAAGGATTTGGTTATGACATATAAATCGTTTCCCGTGATTGACTTTAACCTTCTTTTTACCTGATAAAAAGAGCGATCAATGAGTGCAAATACGAAAACCAAATGTCATCATTTATCATAGAGGCGGCTAAGGGCAAAAACAGACCCATGAACTATCCTGCTTAACTTAACGTTGCCCTTGATTTTGTAGCAACAACAACGGGGTAAAAGAAAGATCAAAATGAAAAAAAGAAAAATAATAAAGAAGAAAACGTTTTTCGTCCGTAGGAGTCTTAGCGTGCAGTCATTTCAAGAGATGTACTTGAGCAGGCAGCTGACAACTAAGGATAACAAGGATATGAATGCAACATTAATGTACGTTGAAAATGCGTCTAGGGTTATTCAAGAATATCACATTCCTATTTGATCATAGTATGATTGCGCAGCTGCAAGTGGAAGATGTTACCCTGTTTGCATGGGTGGAGTTACCAACTTACCGTAGTGGGACAATATTGAAGACCCCAACTCTATAAATTTAATTATTACCCAGCACCCAACCAGAACAACAGTACACATTTTATTGCCACATAAATACTTCAATATTTGAATCAATGACACAAAGCATGCATACGAAAAAAATAAAGAAGTGAACCGGATTTATTTTTGTGAGAGAATGGTTGAAGAGAACATGGCAAAGAATTATAAAAGCTTCGTTGTTCTGTAACGGATGCTTCTTGAAATAAGTTTCCGACAACTAAGCTTCCCCGCAAGAAATATTTTCTCTTGAGGTTTCTACCCATACACAATTAAATTAAATAATAGTAAGGGAAGAAAAAACATTAGAAAAAAAGAGAAGAAGTCAATGTTGTGGCAGTCGTTTAAAGCTTAATTTTGGTGCAGTGCATTCGTATAAGTTTCTAGCAAATATAACTTGTTTGGATTAAATGGGCAGGTTTAAGTAAGAAAATATATTGAGCCATCTTCAAGATTAAAGTCCCAATATTTCTGTTTGATCTAGCCTAAGTAGGGCTGCTTAATGAGCGAGCGAGCTGAGTTCAACTTGTGTTCGAACTCGGTTTGAGATCGAACGAGTTTTGAATATACATGCTCAAGCTTGACTCGAATATTTTTTATGTTCTTTGAGCTCGACTCTAGCTCGAATACACTTTTATTTAATTTTGACGAGCTTGAACCCAACTTTATTATAAAGTAAAAAATAACTCACTCTTAAAAAATGCAACCTGGATTGAACCCATGACCTTCATGGTTTTCAACTTAAATACCTCTCATCTAAGATATCTCACTACTTTGTTATTATATTGTATATAAATAATTATAACTAGTTACAATTAAACTTATAACTATATATATATATAGGCAAATTATGTGTTGCGCTGCATGCTTTTGCAGCGCAGCAAAAACAGAGCTGCTTGATCAAATCCAGCGGCTCTCCTTTATTACAAACTCCCCTGCCACTACTACCCACCCGCCACCACCCGCTGCCGCAGTAGGGCCCACCCCCAATCGCCACCCCTGCCACCACCACACCCCTCCCCCCACCACCACCCGTAGCCTCGGCTGGACCGCCCCCAGCCGCCATCCCTGCCACCACCACCCTCACCCTACCCCCCGCCATAGCCCACCCCCAGCCGGCACCCCCTACCACCACCAACCTCCCCCCATCCCCTTGCCATCGCCCGCCGCCACAGGCGGGCCCACCCCAGCCGCCGCTCCTTGCCACCACCCTTTCCACCCACCCACCCCGCCATAACTCGGTACACGGTTTTGTAATATATAGTTGATCGCAAAATTAATTTTGAAACCGTTTACCGAGTGAGGATGCATTATTTATTAATTTTGGTGGGGTATTAAGTTTACAACATGTTATTCGAACTACAACTCGATTATTTTATTTTATTGCATTTTACTGTATTTTTTATATTTATCAAGATGTATTTCTTAATATTAACTTGAGTCAAGATCAAGTCAAGTTTTTATTAACTCGAGTCGAGCCCCGTGGCGGTGAGTGGTGGTGGGTGGGGTGGGGGGGGGGGGGCGGGGGTGGGTGCTGGGTGTAGTTGGGGGCGGTCCTGGTGGCGGGTGGTGGCATGGGAGGGTGGTGGTAGAGGGCGGCGGTTAGGGGCCGGCGGCAGGCTATGGCACGGAGGGGGAGGGGGGGGTGGGTGCTGGGTGTAGTTGGGGCGGTCCTGGTGGCGGGTGGTGGCATGGGAGGGGTGGTGGTAGGGGGCGGCGGTTAGGGGCCGGCGGCAGGCTATGGCACGGAGGGGAGGGGGGGGGGGGAGGGTGGGGTGGGGTTGGAATAAAGGAGAGTTGCTGGATCAAGATTATATTATTATATTATTTTATCAAGTCGAGTTTGAGTTATAACCGACTCAAGTCAAGTCGAGCACTGCTTTGCTTAAACTCGGCTCGAGCATTTAAATGTTGAGTTTCGAATCGAGTCGAACTGAGCCAAACGTCAATTGCTCACGAGCTGGCTCACTCAATTAGTAGCCCTAAGCCTAAGCCCTTTCCCATTAACTTTAAGTACTTAAGTACCCTAAACTTTACCTTCCTCGCGGGCATATCCCATTTGTTTGGGACGCTCTCTCTTCGAATACAACTTGAGTTGTTTTTTGATTCGAAGTAACATCATATAATCATGAATTAGCCTTGTAATTTTTTTTCTAAGCAAACAATAATCATATAACGTCCATATAACCATATGATTTTACTTTTTAAAAGGTTTACTTAAACTATATTTAAAAACGATATAAAGTCCACCTACCAATCACATCTTGCCTCTCTACTTTATTTGTTGGCTTCACTAATTTTAGAGGCCTACCAAGACAACCTTTCATCCAAGACCCATATAGAGTGTTTATAGATATTATGATTTAACGGTAAAAAAATGCACCATTCACAATTCACTAGTATTTTATTATAATTTTATGATTTAATGATATTTTTTATTTTAAAGTCAATGAAGCCTATGAAAATGAGTTTTGGTCCATAATTTGATGAATAACAAAGTATAGGCCGGGTTCGGTAGAGAATTACCAGAAAAAAGGGGGCGGGGGTTAAGAGGGTAAGTTGGTTTATGAGCTGATTGGAATGGAGACTTACTAAAAACCTCAAGTAATATTATGATCTTTCATCTTAGCGGTCATTATAACTATATTAAATATAAGAAGGAATTGATTTTATAAAATTGTAATTATCTTGAACGTAAAGCTGAATAAGAATGAGGATGGGAGATTTCTATGCTACTGGTCATTGTAAATAGAAATTGATCTGTAGAAAATAATCACAAATATAAATTAGTTTATACTTGTACTGTCTAAGTATAAATTAATTTATAATAATGACGAACATGTCCCAAACATAAATTTATTTGCTAATAATATTGCTTTGACATTCGCAACTACGAAGAAAATATTTCACAATAAAAACTATAACATTTATGAGCTCAAAGTATATCACAATTTCACAAAACGTGCAGTCAACTCCACGAAAAAGATTGTGCTAATAATCATAAACCAGCCCGCCCATAAACCACCCAATAAACCAACCCGCTCCCACTTTTCTTTAAACAGGTCTCTACCCAAATTGTTCTATATATTTTTTTATTCTTGGCATCCCAACTGAAATCTATATTCAAGGGTATTATTGATTTTAAATTGAAAAATACCATTGAATCATGAAATTATGAGAAAATACCATTGAATCGTATATAGTACATCTTTTACTAGTAAAAAAAATGTACTATTCACAATTTAATAGTGTTTTATTACAATTTTACAATTAATAATACTTTTCGATTTAAAGTTAGAAATGCGCTAGAGTATGAATTTTTACCATTAAATCGTAATTTCCCCTTATACATTGGAAAAAATGTTGGGATTAAGATGCATTAGGCTACAATAAGTTTGGTTAACGTAATTTTTTAAGCTTTAAATTGGGAGTTTAAAACATAAAAAGATAAAACCAGGCGGCAAACGCATGAATCTCATTTATATTCCTTTCATAATTGGGAAGGAAACAAGGGCACACGAGAGAGATGGAGTCAGAGCTCATTGACCTTTGACTTCACTACAACTGCAGCCAAGCCAAGATAAGAATGGTCAATCCTCCAAATAAACGTTGGCCCTTTTTGTAGAACACCAGTGTTTGTGTGTTGACTCTGATTCAATCACGCAGTCAAAATCCATCAATTTTGCTTCGAAAAAATTGTTTTGCTGCTCAGAATTTGTTTTTTTCCCCTCCTCCAATATTTATAAAAAATGATGTATCTACATTGTAAACTAATTAAGTTGAGAGTGGCCATTTTATTAAAGTAATTAATCAAGAGAAAATTTATTAATTAAAACCATTAATTGGTGCTCCACTATTAAAAATATAAAAAATGTTGCATGTGGATATTAGCTGGTGCTATCATGTCAAATTCCCAGTACTTGCTTCCTGTCGAATAAGTGCTTGTAGTATAG